>LPNX011222854.1:0-39159 GCA_001517045.1 Pseudotsuga menziesii
TTTTACATTGTTCTATTTGTCATTATGTTTAAAGGCTTTTTATTATCTTTTTAGCACTCTAAAATTGCAAAACAATTATAACTCAATAATTACCAAATTTTTGTTATTAAAAAAAATACAACTCAATATTTATCAATTTTTTATTATTAATTTACATATAATTAGAAGTTAATTAAATCTAAACCTTACAAACAACTTAAAAAAAAAAATTATTAAAAATATTTATTCTGAAAATACAAACAATGCCAATGTTATTTTTTATTATTAAAAAAAATATAACTCAATATTTATCAATTTTTTATTATTAATATACATATAATTAGTGGTTAATTAACTTTAAACCTTACAAACAATTTCAAAAGAAATATTTTATTTAAAATATTTATTCTCAAAATACAAACAATTCCAATGTTATTTTTTATTATTAAAAAAATATAACTGAATATCTATCAATTTTTTATTATTAATATACATATAATTACTAGTTAACTAACTTTAAACCTTACAAACTATTTAAAAAGAACTATTTTATTTGAAATCTTTATTCTGAAAATACAAACAATGCCATAGTTAGACCTGCATGACATTAAAAAAAATGGCATGGGATTGAAACATTAATGACCAGTCTTGTGGATCACAAGGCTGCGATGTGTTACATTAATTACAGGCTGCAATACGTCATTCCAAATTAATTACAATTAATTACAGGCTGTGATGTGTCATTAAACCTACTTCCGTCACCTCTGCCACCAATGCCTGAGGCTTGGAATCCAAGCACGACATCATCCACCCAGCCACCAATCAACTTATGACGAAATAACAAAACTTATTTAATTTTAAATAAAAAATACAACCAAACATTAGGTTCACCAAAGTCTATAATAGAAAATTAAAAAAAAATAATACAACCTCACCAAAAAAAGGTTGAATGTTTTACATTTCTGTAGAGTTGACACTAGTAAATCATAAGAATTCTATTAGAAAAATGATAATCCAGAGACTTGCTAGGTGGAATGCCTACTCGTTGACTGGCTCCAATAAATTCATAGGAACAATGTCTTACTAAACATCCTCGTTGAGATAGATGCATCTAGATGGCTGAGTTTACTGAATAAACTGAAAAGTCAGTCCCAATAAGGTCAAGCAAAAGGATACATATTTTTCCTAATTTTAGAGTTGAGAAGATACAAGTATCATGTTTTAGTATCGGAACCGAAAATTCCAAGGGACTAAATAATCTATGCTTATTAAAAGTGACTAACAATAATATCAGCTTAATACTGCTTCACTTGCTCCTATATCTTTGCAATTACATGCATAAACTTGCATTACTGTCACTTTACACCGAGCTTACATGCTTTTAGCTTGAGAAACTTATTATTAGCATGTTCTATACTATTCAGTTCTTACAATTTGGAGAAACATGTATCAGTGTGCCCTCTCTTTAATGCCCTGAAAGTGGATCTAATAACACATTAAGTGATGCTAGAAGTGGAAGTGTGGGGAAGTGTAGGGCTATAATTCTATTGATTGAGACGAGTCATATATCAGCACATTAGAAAAATGAATGGGCTCTTAAATTCTCAATTCATAGTAAGAAACCCTACAACCTAAAACCCTCAAAACTAATAAGATAGAAAACTCACAAAAATACTCGTTTATATGATAGATCCACAAAAATGTCGCTAACTGAAAATATGATTTGTGAATAGTAGAATCCACATTATTCAAAAACACATCTTTGTTTTCTTATCAACTCAGAAAAAAAAGAGTACAATAGCTTTTTCAAAACTGGACTTGATTGACCACTCACACATCTGCCTTTCTTTTATAGATGAAAAAGACTTGGAAAAAATATAAAATATCCCATGTGTGTGGGTAACTAAATTAAAAAATCAATTCCATCTTTACTATTTGAAAATAGTAAAATATGAATTTTGATTAGTGTTTCATAAGATTCTAAGTTTCAAGTTTAGGTTAAATATTTGAGTTCATATCTACATTTCATGAAGTGAAATTTTAACATGGTATCAATGTTGTTTTACAAAAAATACTTTGTTCAACATATAGAGAAGGCATCAAACTATGAGGGAATTGGTTCTGCAAAGGATTTCAGTGAGTGTGATTCCTAACATGTTACTGTGATTACACCAATCCATGGCACAAGGTACTGTGAGAGGTTGAACTTTTTTCACACTAATTTATTTTGGATGAATTGTTTTCTTTAAGTTGTGATTCAAGGGACTAAAGAAACAAAGAACCTCAGGACATCAAGTCTCAGGAAATGTAACTAATTAGAAGGGGCCTCATGATTGGAAATGTAGGTTGCAGATGCTCATGAAAGAGATTCATCTCTGGGGCATAGTCCAAGACAAAGTAACAACTCCTACTAATCCCGAACAATAGCCTTAGAATGAAAATATGGTTAGTACGATGAAGAGCATTCATTTGGAGTCTCTGAAGAACTTCCTTTTCTCTTGAATTGTAAGAAAATCGATGAAGGAAATGTTAAATGCATTCACAACTCCTTATGAAAGTTTCAATATTTCAAAAAGATGCTCTTGAAGAATAAGATTTTCAAAATAGCGATGATTGGTTTACAGGTCATTGCAACAATTTCAGACATCTACTCATTATTACTGCTACAAATATTGAACATGAGGAGTGTGCCTATTCCACTAAATAGTTCCTCCCCTATTTAGGGAGTCTTTGTTTAGTGTTTTTGTGCTCTAGAAAGCCTCCCAAATTATGAAAATCTATGGGACATATTCATCCAAGAATAATCAAGGTGGGAAACAATGTCAACGTGAAGAGAAAATGCCCAAAATATTGCTCTCACCAGGAGGGTGAGGAATGGTGGAAAGAAAAGAGTACTTGTGAAGGGTAAGGAAGACATATATTTATATAACTTTGGTGCTAAAAAATTAAGTCATGTGACTTGCCACAAGAAAGGGCTCTTCACTAATCAATGTTCAAATAAAAATGGGAAGAGTAACCATCCTCATATGTAGTTTGTGGGGAATACAGTTACTTAGGCAAGTGTCAGTGAGTTGGCATTCAAAGTTGAAATTATCTTTTCTATGGTTTCATGCCTTTCAACCAATACCAATACTTGGGGAAGAATGGTTGTTGGTTTGTGTGTGCATAATGGAGTGTCTCGACATATGGTATAAAATGAGAAAGTTTTCAACAAGTTTCAAGAAAAGTAATTGGGCATACAATTGGACTTGGGTGATGAAACTACCTATCCAATTACTAGAATTGACACCATATCCATCAATATGTCTTTAGGTGTTCTTGAATTGCATGATGCTCTCTTTATTCCGAGTGTAATGAAGAATCTCTTGTTTGTCTCAAATATTACATATCTTAAATTAAATTTGGTTTTAATGATGAGCGAAGCATCATAAGAGGTTTCAATCAAAAATTTCCTGAATTTTTCGCCAAAGAGGTACATGAAGGAGGCCTTTACAGGCTTCTTGTTGACATTACAAAGCATGAGGATTTGGTGCAAGATAGTGGCAAGTTGTGGCACAAATTTTTTGGTCACTTGCTGAGGTAAAAATTTGAAGCTGGTACCGACTTTTTCATAATTTCCCAATTTCATATTCCAAGTAATGCAATATTTTTTTTTTATAAGAAAACCATAATATTTTTCTCATATGCTCATGAAATTAATATGAATAATCGATTCATATATATCACCTGGGGTAACGGTGACATAATAAGTAAATGAATATTGATTGATTTATCTATTAATAAAATAGTTTAAGATTAATTTATTTATAAATAAAATAGTTTAAACAAATTGAAAACTTTTTTAAAAACAATAAATCTAGATGGCTTCCCAAAAACATAAATCAAAATAAATAATTCTAAATGGAGAACTTTTACCAGTGAACATGATATCGAGTTAACCGAATATCTAGGAAAAGAAAACCACATAAGCCAGGTCATCTTGAGCTCACAAAACCCAGTGATTGTCTATCCTGGTTGCTCACCGTCTCAAGACCCAGCCACTTAAATAATTAAATAATAAATGTATGCAGGGATTTTTTAGGTTTCTTGAAATGAGTGAAAAAGGCATGAAAAGAAAAACAGAAGACATGTGGGTAGGTGCATATAGATGACAGGTTTCGATCCCAGATACTTTACTGAGCCCAAGTACATGGCGCTCCATAAATTCAACTTGCTGTCGCACAGGTGGTAGGAAAAATGTCGATCCATTTCATTCCTTTCATTTACATGCCTCTGAGACACCTCTTATACATTATCCATTTCGCTCCGAATTCAACTGTGAATTTTTTTGTGAGAAAAGAAAGAAAGGAAGAAAGATTTGGGAGTATTCTGCTTCAACCATAGCAGTTTAATATGGATCCAAGCAGACCATTAATGGCAGTGGACCGCCCAAATGTGCAAATAGCAAGAGGGCACCTCGACGAGAGTCTCTATACTCTAGTACCCATTTTATGAATAATTAATTCCAGCATCCCTCAGCTTTTATTTCATAGAATGAGTTGATATTTTTGCAATCTTTATTAGCTTTCAAACATGTGTTCCATCTTTTCTTTCACAGAATTAGTAGATAGTTTTGTTATCTTTATCAACTTTCAAACATGGGTTATCTTCTTTGAATGCATGCATTTACACTGATCACATAATGGTAGACCCAGATGCTCCTAGTCCTAGAGAACATAACATGCGGGAAAGGGTTCACTGGTGTAATTCATTTGCTCCCTTCTCCTCTCTTCAATTTATACACAAAAAGGGTCGTGTAATGAGAAAGATTGCGAGGTAGAGATCCTAGGGTTCATATATATATCCAGTTTCTGTTTTCTTGAAATTGATATATCGGCCATTTACTATATCGACCATTTGCGTTATCGACCATTTGGGTTAAGCCGGATATACATGCTCAAGCTTCACAACCTCTGAAAATTCTTTAAAATATCAACTGCAACCTCTGAAAGTTATTTAAATTCTAAAAAGAACTATTAGACTAGATGTACACAAGTTTTTCACCTAGGTATTTATTCAAAAACATACATCCCTTAAAAAACGGAAAACCCAAGATCAAAATGAGTTTTAACCTAGTTAAAATAGATTATTTTCCTCATAATTGATGTAAACAAGGATTGTTCACATATTCGTAGGAGGCACCACAAGCAAGGCTTGGCAGGTCTAATGTTGTATGTTTCCACAATTAGGTATGATCCAATTGAGCTTACACAATGCTGGTTCCTTGAACTTTCAAAAAAACTATTAGACTAGATGCGCACAAGTTTTTTACCTTGGTATTTATTCAAAAATAGGCATCCCTTAAAAAGAACAAAAAACCCAAGATCAAAATGAGTTTTAACCTAGTTGAAATAGATTATTTTCCTCAGAATTGCTGTAAACAAGGACCGTTCGCATATTCTGGGGAGGCGCTACAAGCAAGGCTTGGCAGGTTCGATGCTGTATGTTTCCATAATTAGGTATGATTTGCTTGAGCTTACACAATGCTGGTTCCTTGAACTTTCAAAAGAACTATTAGACTAGATGCACACAATTTTTTTACCTTGGTATTTATTCAAAAAGAAACATCCTTAAAAAAATGAAAAACCCAAGATCAAAATGAGTTTTAACTCAGTTAAAATATATTATTTGCCTCAGAATTGCTGTACAGAAGGACCCGATTGCCTTAAATTATTCTTCTCTATCTTGTGTGTCGAGTTACACTTACAATTTCTCTCGGTGATGCTGTAAGGAAAAACTAGACACCTATCAAAGTCTCTTGGGGGAACCACACAGCTTCTTCCTTCCATCGTGCCAGTAAACGAAGTGACTGACTGCTTCATTCACTATCCTTCCTTCCCTCTTCTTAGTCTGCAGGTAAAGAGACAAATGGTCTTCCTTGTCCTTATAAGTCTGTGCTTGCAAAGAAAGCAATCAAACAATGAAGCGAGCGGAACAAAAGACGAAGCTGTGGAACAGAAGAATAAAATGAAGATTGTGTGCCAGAAACAGGATAACTGGTATTAGGTAATAATAAGTACTTCATCATCGTGCCACTCCCAATTTTCGTCATTTATTTTCAATGTCCGCGTGGAAGTTGACAAGCAGGTGACTTGAAGTGTGTCGTGGGAAAACATTACTCTCCCCCATTACGCTGCACATTTTCGAACCATGCATTACAGTGCTTCTAATGAATACTAATATGTGCATCTAGCAGATCGGTGCAGGAAATCAACACATCTACTATTTCTTTAAGACATTACTCTCCCCCGTTATGTTGCACATTTTCGGACCATGCATTACAGTGACTCTAATGAATACTAATCCGTGCATCCAGCGGATCGGTGCATACAATCGACACATTTACTATTTTTTTTAATCTTGCTTCTGTCACCTCCAGCATGCAATCGACATGTCTACTATTTTCTTAATTCCTCCTTCCATCACCTCTGCCACCAACGCGTGAGGCTTGGCTTCCAAACATGATGTCATCTAGATGCCCACCAATAAAAAAATTAAAAATTAACAAATTTAATTTATTTTTTAACTCATGCAAAGTTAAACATTAGGTATTTCAAAAAATTTGAAGCTCGTACCGCCAAAACTAATAGTGCAGAGGTATATATAAATGTCCCCCATAGAGGGCATAATAATAGTCTAATAATTAATTGTAGCCTATTAATTTATTATTATTTTGGAGATATGCATATGGGCCTACCTGTTACTAGCAACAACCACATTAATTTTATTAATGTGTTCGCCAATAGGCCTTACTACACACATTGGTTAATAGTTTTTTCGCATTGCGACATTCATTAATTTTCTCAATATAGTTATAATTATAGTTTGACAATTTGATAATTATTTTCCCTATGCAAAAAAATAAATTACAAAAGTCATAATGACACCATAAAATCATTAATAAATATACTAAAATATTAATATTTTTTATTTTGTAAGAAAAACACCCACCTAAGCCTAGTGGGCCATACTAAAATATTAATATTAATACTAATATTAATATTATTAATATTATTATTATTTTATTAACATAATGTTTAATTAAGAATATAGCTTTGTTAACACTATAATGTGTTGTAATACTTCATTTTTTAATACCCATATCTATCATCAATACATATTAAATTTATAATTTTAAATATAATTCTTAAACTCTTTATGTACCATGAATATAAAAAATTTGGTTATATTTAAATTATATATAGTTATATTTAAATTATATATATATATATATATATATAATTTTGTTTTATTATTTAAATAATAAAAATGTGTATTAAAATGTGTTTTATTATAATTTTAATTAAAATGTGTATTATTATATCTAAATAATAATGTTTTCCACCATATATTGTATTTTTTTTTTCTTTTTAATATTACTTTACTTTGATACTATATTTTAAAAAATATTATTCAATAATTTTTTATTTATATATAATTTTATTTTATTATATTATTTTAGAGAATTATTTTATTTAATTAAATATTATATTATTTAATTTCCCTATCTAACTTTAATAGATTAATAAATAACATATCATAATACAATATTATAATTGAATATTATTATTTTCAATTAAATAATTTTATTGTTTTATTATTACTTTAATAATGATATTTTAATTAAATATTATATTCCAATATTTTCAAATTAATAATTTAATTAAATACTATATTTTTATAATAATATCAATATAATAAATTTAAAAAAAACATATTATAATACAATATTATAATACAATAATATTATTTTTAATTAACTAATTTTATTATTATATTATTACTCTAATAAGAATTTTTTAATTAAATATTATATTCTAATACTTTCACATTAATATCTTAATTAAATACTACATTTTAATAATAGAATAATATCATATAGTATGACTAAACATTATTTAAATGATATTATTATTTAATTATACTTAATTAACTATTATTATTATTGCATTATTATCTAAAATATTATAATACATAAATAAAAGATTATTATTGAGTGAAATGTATAATAATATTAATAAATAATTATAGATTTATATGGAAAATTAATAAATTAATATGGCTTATTAGTTGTACTATAATAATTAATTATTTAAATAATATAATTGATTTACAAAATGATATAATTTAATTAATTACAAATGGATATTAAAATAATTAATTATAAAGATATTAAACAATAAAGTATGCTTAACATATATAATAAATAATATTGGATATAGTTAACTTGATGATATATTTTTCATATATATTGTATAGGGAAAAACATTAGATTAATAATATTTTACCTATATTATGTTTTTTAATGTTTGATATTAATTAAATAATATCACAATAATTAAATGATATTATTTATTATATATTATAATTAATTAAACAATATTATTTCTATTAATACTTTCTAGATATGTCTATGCGCTCACCCATTACTAGCAACAACCACATTAAATTATTTAATGTGTCAATAGGCCTCAATTTAAATATGTGCCTAAATTAATTAAAAGTATGTGCCTAAATTTACACTTATCGACTTATTCAAACACATTAATTAATTTAATGCAATCTCCCAAAAAATTGAAAAAAAATTATAGGCTAGTGAAAACTACCTAGACAGAACATTAGTGACTTGCAGAACTATATCGTACACTTCATGTACCATTGTTTACTCGTAAGTTGTTCTTGTGTTCTCTCATTTACTTTCAATCATAATTATTAATGTATTCTCCTTACGATGTCGTACTGTTGTTTACTGCTTGGTTCTTATGGTTATATATTTGTCGTGTATGTGTCGTTACTTGATTTAAATGGTTCATCATTTCTGCATAGTCTTACTTCTTATTTATAAAGTCGTGACTTAACTTTGTTTGTGGAAACAAAGTGGGCGGAGTGGGGGGACTCATTTTCCCATGACGGTCTCAGAAGTAAAGGTGTTTACTTATTTGTAGGATTACTTAGTTCTTCGAACTAAGGCACTTATTTTAATGCATATGCAGATCATACTTTGCGACAGAGTCTTATTTAAAGAGCACTAAAAATATTGATCCCACTAGACCTACTACTTGTTGCTAAGGTTCCTTACCGACTCAGATTTATAACGTGGTAAGTGATGTTGTCGTCAATTTAGCTATCACAGCTAAAGTTCCTATGTACTACTTGTACCTCATTATGGTTTATCTTACGTCATTTACGTCCTAGTATATTTTATGCTCTATGTTTATTTTATCAGAACTATTACCATATCCTATGTTTTTCTTAATTGCAGGATATGTTCTTGGCTTAAAAACTAGACCTTTGATATTTATAAATTTTAATTACTAACATGGCATATTTCATATGCTAGGTTTACTAAGCATTAAGCTTAGGGAAGAACATTTTATTAAGGCTTCAAGCCTATGGTTTAAATGGTATCTATATACTTTATGCCTTGTGGCTTAAACTTTGGACTAGTGTATACTATACATGGACTATGCACTAAACATAATCTTGCAATGTATTAAACCTTGTAATATGATATGGGGTGGTGAACATACCATATGGTTGAACCATATACGTTGGGTTTTAACAATTTCCATGGTCGTGGAGACTATCATTTTGAAGCGATATCAAACTATGGCAAAGTGGGTTTTTGGTTATGATAATGGAAACCAGCTGGTGCCATTAATGCACCTTAGTTTTTTGTGGCAACCCAACTTAGGCTTGGCTCGCGATTGACTTGTTATTTTGTTTTGTCATTTGGGTTTTGGTCTTGGCTCTGCGCAAGGAAAAAGGAGGAGACCTCCAAACTTCAAGTTATGCTTCTTTTTTGGTTTCTATGTCTGCAATTCATTTTGTTTTATGGCTCTCATCGTTGCCATACTTCTAACTTCTAGTTTCACTTGGTGTTTGCAGGTGCCGAAGTATGGTGAAGAGAAGCATGGCTCAAGCTATGTCATTGGCTTGATTATGGAGCCAAGGTGCAAGGTAAGCCTTGCCAATAAGCCTACGCTTGTTTTATCTTGGTCTGTCTGCGTTTAGTTTCATTGTTTGGTTTGGGATTCTATGTGGGGTTTTGAATTCGCCTTCAGAATTGTGATGAATGAACTTGGGTTTTGTAAATAGTTTTAGGATTTTAAGCCAGGGAGTGAATATTATGCCCTTACGGGATCTGTGAATAAGTTATGTTGATTGGTAAATTGTTATTTTTGGGTTTTGGTTTTTAAGTCATGGGATGCACCATTGCTTTCCATGGTTCAATAGCCCATTGGCATGCCTGTGTGGACTTGACTGTGATGATGGCATTACTGTGTAAATATTTTACTTACGATTTTGGCATTCCTGTGTAAATATATACTGCGTATATAAATGGGCATTGGTTATTATGTGTAGTGTGTATGTAGATGGAAATTATGCTACATTATTGGTTTATTAAGGTGGCTTATAAAAGGGCATATGCCTTCATTTATAGACTGTGTATAAATGTTTTATTTAATTTTTTACTGTAATGCTTGACAGTGTGGGGTAAAGGCCATGCCGTATGTGGCTTGAGCCTTTCCCTTAGTGGTTGTGATAGCTCCAATGGATCGCATTAATATTTAAAACTTGTTGATTAGAGTGTGTGGTGAAATGGAATAGAGCCACAGGTACAAACCCCCAATGGATTTTGGCGTTGTAGGGAAAAGCGTTGAAAATGCTCATTGGTTGTTTATATAACTGTGTAATTTTGTTTATATACCATGGATTAGGCCAATTCTGTGCATGGATTAATGAGGGTCTCATGACCTATTGTGTAATGGTATGATGTGTTGATTTACTAGCCTGTGTGCTATTTGGTTTGGCTGAGGCCATGACTTACTGCGCAAAGGCGGAGCTGTAAGTATTATGACTTAACTATAGCTTAGTGGTTTGTTATTTAAAAAATATTGTCTTTATTATAGTATGTAGCCCGCATACACTGTAGGTATAGAGTGGCCATAATTTAGATGTAAACAAAACCCTTAGGGTTCAACTTTGTTAGTGGTTTGATGTAACGAGTTGCAAATTTGATATGGATGCGATTTGGGGATGGAATGCCCAAAGGATTCGATTCCTATTCACTTTTGTAATTACTTTGGTTCGTAATATGATTGCAATATGGTTTATAGATGAACCGATTCCTGTGTGTGATATGGTGTTTAAATTGTGATATTGTAATATCCCTCTTGTAGAAGACCCCTGAATGTGTTGTAATCCTTTTTATATTACTTTGTAATTGATACTATCCAAAGTTCCTTAGGAGAGGTAAGAGTTGGATGCAGCTCCACGATGGGAAACTAAACCCATGAGGGAAAAGAACAAAAAATGGTTAAGGAACCTTGAGTTTGATAAGCGTAACCCTAGCATTGTTTTAACTAGGGCGTCCTACACGATTCTCGTGTCGCCATATTTAGCCCCAATTAAAATAAAATAGCCAACTAATTAAATTCAAATGTATTTAAGGCATGATCTAAGAGCCTTCAATCTAGTAACCTTGAGAACAGGGTTGAGGGGTTATAGAAAGAACCAAGGAGAAAACAAACCAAAAAAAGTTAGAGACATATATAAGTATAGGATATACAAAGGCATGATATATGCAATAGTAGAATATATATATATAGATAATTATAGCCGAGGAAATTTCATGCACATATATAGAACAAATACCCATATTAATGGAGTATGACTCTGCCCTCTGTAATAGCCTTGGGTTTAGGAACTGTTACGGGATTTTAGCCACCAAATTAAGGAGGCGCTACTATTTCAGTGTTTAAGTTTTCATAAGCATGTATTGTGGAGGCGTTATGCTGCCATGACTCATAGTCACTAATTATGGAGGCTCTACGAGAATTAATCCTAGAATGTTGGTTGAAGCATTAAGGTTTTGGGAGGGAAGAAATTGCTTAGGTGCGTTGAAAGAGGGTTTTTGGGTGGTGCGACAGTACGGCTCAGGATGGGCCTCTGCGAATTCATGGAATTGGATGACCTCGGCTGGAGCTGGAGCTACGCCATGGCTCTGGGTAAGTAAAGCATACCCGCCCCCTGTGTGTTGATGTGGTATTTTGCTAACATGCTCGGCAAGTCTATTGTTGCTTTCGTCCTTCACGGCTTAACACAGTGAGCTTTGGGTAGATTCCATATGAGGTATGGGGTTATATTTTTATATGTTTGTTTGAAGTTTAACCAATGCAATCCGGTAGGTAATAACCAATGCGATCTGGTGTGCAAAGTTTATTGGTGTGCCTACACTCAGGAAATTCGATTTAAAATACCTTAGTTCTTATTTTTCTAACGAGTAACACTTAGATCTAGACCGTCCTGTGATTCCGAGTCGGAAAAGACATTATTGGGGAATCGACTTAGATCCAAACCCTAGTTTTTGGCTTACACACCCAGGTATATTCTGTATTTGGAGTTTGGCTTATGAGCCCATAGATTTCCTGTATTGATAGAACCACTTGGATCGAAACCCACCCAAATCGTTTTCCAAACCTACGTGTGCATCGCCGTGGTCTGAACCCCTCATGCGATTTTGAGAATCACTGATCACTACCTTAAGGCGTGCATTTTCATCCTCGTAAAAGTTCCAAGATTGACCCTTCGTGGAGAGCGATCTGCTGGGTGTGAGTACATTTATTGTTTAAAACCTAAAAGTCTATGATTACATGCAAAAGCATGATGCCCTCAGCTCGGTGGTAGATGGCTCAATATACTGCATCATCTTGAATGTAGGAGAATTCAGTATGATATTTATTTATATATCGGCAACCCCTTCCATGAATTCCTACCTTAGTACAAGCGGTCGACCCATGATTGGCGTGGCACTTTGGCCTATTTGTTATTATTTGTTTTTGGATTTCATATCTGAGGTTGTCATCTGATTTCTCCTTATGTTATTAATGCGGATTAATGCGTATTCTATAACGTTTCTTTGTCAGTGTACAAGTCCTTTTTTTTTACCTTAGGTGCAATCTAAGCCACGACCCTCCTCAACTGCGTTTTCGATTGTGGTGAACACAATTCAGAGTTAATATTTGACTCGTGGACCACCTACAACCAAGCTTTAACATTTGTGGCTAAGGATTTTTTCTTGAACAATTATTCCTTTTCCAAGATAAGGGAATCGAGCCCTTTTCTTCCAGCTTCATATTGGCCAGGAAAAGATATAAAACAAATTTAAGAAAATAGACTGGGTTTTTCTTGATTAATAACTCATGATTAAAACTATGAGGCGGTTTCCTAGCATGAAAGCCTTTCAATACTTTTTCCATCATCTATATTGTACAGATAGTGACCTCTAGGACAACTAGAGTATAAGGCAAAGAGGACCCCTTTGTTTTTATGATGAATGCTGACAAAGAACGTAGTGAGTCAGTCATTCTAACAAGTTATTGTTTCCCTCATTGTTAAGTTAGGACTCGCTTTAGGCTGATTGATATGTTTGATAAAATGATTTAAGTATTCTCTGCCACGTTAAATGGAAGGTAAAGTAGTTTTGCAAGTTATCTTTGATCTTATGTCTTCTTTGTACTCATTTGAGAGAGGATCATAAGGAATTCTATGAGCAGTAGGAATGTAGTAACAATGAAAAAAATTCCAAATGTTTTGACGCTCCATGGAAGATATTTTTTTGCACTCAACCATGCATTTAACATACCCACCATACTTCTTCTGAACTTTTTCAAGGTGCCCCCCGAGTGTTATGAGTCCTTCTGGTCTGAAATCATGTAAAGAGTTATCATTCAAGCAAGTATTATGTACACTTTTGTGCCATTGAGACTTGAGGTAAGGGCCTTCACTAGGGATTTTGGTATTCTGAAAATGTCTCTCTGCGAAGAGACTTGAGGTAGGGAAAAGGGTAATGTATGTGCCATGGCATGGTAAATTTCTTCTATTTGATAAAACAATAAAAATTACTTATAAACTTGGTGGGCGTATCCTCGTGCATGAGGTGAACCACGTATATGTCCCTCTTGTGTTGCACTTTATGATGTTTAGTTGTGTTTTGTGTTTTTATGATGATGTGGATTTGCATATGTTCTCTATATACTATAATTAATAACCTTAAAAAACGATTGATTTTCTTTGCATCATGATAGAATTTTTATAAGGCTAGTTGCTTGGTAATATATTACTTAAATCATTACGCATGGTAGGAGTTTGTTGAGTGTTGAAAAACTAACTGTAATTTATTTTTTTTATTTTTTTTTGTTGCCTACAAGCTTTAATGGTTAATATGGTCTTTGAGCATGGAAACATTCTCTATTTGAGTGTCCTGGTCGATTGTTTGTCTAGATATTAATCCATGTAGATTGAACGAGAAGGAAAAGATGTAACGATCACAACATTTTCTAAAAAGGTTGGTTACGCATTACAGGTGAGAATTTGTTCTATTAATTTTCATCCACAAAAGGTGAGCATTTGTTCTATTAATTTTCATCCACAAAGCCCTTCTGACACTATATTTTTAATCAGTTCATTATGACTATAATATATTAAACATATTTTACACTCCACATATGTACTAGTTTAGCTCCTGCACATATATCATTGAGTGCATTTATTTTCAAAGATGTTTTATCCATGGACTCAAATCACCAAGGTAGAAGCATCCCAGTTCCACATTATTGGATCAGGGTGTTCCGTTAATACTTTGCAATATTTATGAGGGGAAGTTGTATTTTCTATTCTAGGTTTTCATATATCTTTTGCATTCTTGGAGAATATTAAAAGTTTATTTATGTTAGAAGGTAAGATTTATGCATTCTAATTGGTTCAAACTATGTTTGTAGCAAAATGAGAAGTTTAACGGCTTGACTACATTATAGTTAAAAACAAACATGTTGCAATGGTCCATTATGGATTGGTGATGTTTAAAGCAGTAAAAGCTTATAAAAAATTTCATACCATAGAAAAATAAAAAATAAAAAAATTCAACGAGATTAGAGACGCGGCTAAGATGATATCCTGGTTGGTTCATAAGAAAATACCATGAATGATGTATTCTGATCTTGACTTATCCTGCGAATGTTCTTTAAAAATATCACAAAAATATTTCCAACAAATTCAAAAATTGCATGTTTGAGACTTGGAGATGTAGTTATTCAAGTTATCCAATTGGGGATTGTTCAGAATTTGATTCATTTTTCTAAAAATTATTAAACATGCAAATTTACTTGCATATATTATGGCATTCAAAATAGACAGACATACCTCTAAGTATAAACCAAAAGCATCTTAAAGTACAATTGCAGTCCAATTTTGTTTTGTGCGACTTAATGATTGTGAAATATGCATTATATTTTAAGTGACAGTACTGCTTTGCTAAAATAATTACAGCTTTAAACATGTGCATCATAACCGTGTAGGCAATTGCTAGAGAATCTAGTTGTGGTGAGGCACTTGTTAATTTCTATTCAGTTACAATATAGATTCATTGGTATAAGAAACATATTTTTTATTTATGCACTGTTTTGATCAATCCTGACCACATATGACAGCTTCATTATTCCTAAGAAGTTGTACACAGTTTTTCAGAACTATAAATTTCCAATATTGAGTCAATCATTTGGAAGTATCTGTGGAACTAAAAGGCTAGTAGGTACCTCCTCTGCAGGAAATTGAGATGCAGCAAGAGCAGAAGCATTTTGTTTTTTGCAAAATGATTCAAATCCTAATTTTGTTAGATATGCTTTGTACTCTAATCTCCTATTACAGTTTGTTGCACTCCTTCAAGATAAGAATTTTATTGCCTATATTTCTGTTGATACAAAATAGTACAAATGTAGAAGCAAATAATAAATTGAAGTTAATGTGTAAGGTAGTGTTTGCATTGTCAAATTTACTAGGTTTTATGTGGTTTCTTACGAATTGTGTTGTTATAAGAAATTGAAAGGGTCTTGTGGATTCTTGTGAATGCCTTCCTGTCAGTTCTGGTATTAAAAGGAAATTGAAAAGGCTCTTATCCAATGAATGAGAAACAAAGTAAGACATGATGTATGCTAAAAATTTGATTTTCTTTTGATAAACTGACCACCTATGGATTTATTGCAGGCAGGGGAAATTGTGGCCCTGAGGAGTGGTAAAGCTCTAGGACTGTAAAGAGTTATGAAGATATGAGAAATATCTCATGTGCATAAAGTTGTCACCACAAGGAATTGGTGATGGAGGTAGTGGTTGAAAGCTACCTTGTTTTCCCTCGGGCGAGCGAGGGACCACTATGCATTCTGGGGACACCTAGATGTAAGACATTTTGGTTAAAGACTCGTTTTGCACACATTGAGAGGACTGTCACATGAGTGGGGGACTCTGTGAAGAGGATAACCTCTAGGCGCTATGAGGGTGTGCGAGAATGGAGGTGCCTCAACTTGGTGAAGCACCCTGAATAGCACAAAAAGGAGATACGCCCTAGGAAGGATATCGTCCTTGTGTTGGGTGGCTTGAATTAGTACTTAAGGTACTATTAGCACTTGGAGTGCTCGGATGGAGGAACATCTAGAGAAAAGAATAATGATGAAGCACCCTAAATAGCACAAAAGGAGATACACGAAGGGTTGGTATCGTCCTTGTGTTTGGTGGCTTGAATTGGTACTTGGAGTACTATTAGCACTTGGTTTGCTGGGATGGAGGATATCCAAAGAAAAGAAAAATGTTGGAAAAGGTATGTGCATTACAGGTAAACTGGTATCAATGACGTAATATGTCTATTTTTGGCAAATAGAACTCACATGCATATTGGAACCATTGTATAGTGTTGATTTATGATTTTTACATTGTTTCAATATCGATACTAGTATACCTGCATATGAATTATTTTTAATACATGATCATGATAGGAAATACAAAGCAAGCAATCAGAACAAAAAGACAAAAACAAGAAAGGATGACAGAACAAAAGAATGATGTTGATTGAAAATAGGAACACCGAGGATGGTGTTATTGTTTTAGAGGGAAAGGATGTAATATCCCTCTTGTAGAAGACCCCTGAATGTGTTGTAATCCTTTTTATATTAATTTATTTGTCTCTGGTGAGGAGCTCAAGGCCAAGGCCCCACTAGTAAGACCTTGTAATTGATACTATCCAAAGTTCCTGAGGAGAGGTACGAGTTGGACGCAACTTGATGACGAGAACTAAACCCACGAGGGAAAAGAATAGAAAATGGTTAAGGAACCTTGATTTTGATAAGTGTAACCCTAGCATCGTTTTAACTAGTGTTTCCTACACAATTCTCGTGTCGCCATATTTATCCCCAATTAAAATACAATAGCTAGCTAATTAAATTCAAACGTATTTAAGGCATGATCTAAGAGCCTTGAATCTAGTAACCTTGACAAGAGGGTCGAGGGGTTATAGAAAGAACCAAGGAGAAAACAAACCAAAAAATGGTTAGAGACATATATAAGTATAGGATATACAAAGGCATGATATATGCAATAGCAGANAGTGGAACACCATATAGTAGAATATATATAGATAATTATAGCCGAGGAAATTTCATGCACATATATAGAACAAATACCCATATTAATGGAGTATGACTCTTTCCTTTGTAATAGCCTTGGGTTTAGGAACCGTTACGAGATTTTAGCCACCAAATTAAGGAGGCACTACTATTTCAGTGTTTATGTTTTCAGAAGCATGTATTCTGGAGGCGTTATGTTGCCATGACTCATAGTCACTAATTATGGAGGCTCTACAAGAATTAATCCTACATTGTTGGTTGAAGCGTTAGGGGTTTGGGGGGAAAGAAATTATTTAGGTGCGTTGAAAGAGTGTTTTTGGGGGGCGCGACAGTGCGGATCAGGATGGGCCTCTGCCAATTCATGGCATTGGATGACCTTGGCTAGAGCTGGAGCTGCACCATGGCTCTGGGTAAGTAAAGCATACCCGCCCCCTATGTGTTGATGTGGTAGTTTTCCAATATGCTCGGCAAGTCTATTATCGCTTGCGTCCTTCACGGCTTAACACAGTGAGCTTTGGGTACCTTCCATATGAGGTATGGGGTTATATTTTTATATGTTTGTTTGAAGTTTAACCAATGCAATATTGTAGGTAATAACGAATGTGATCTAGTGTGCAAAGTTGATTGCTACGCCTACACTCAGGAAATTCGATTTAAAATACCTTAGTTCTTATTTTTCTAAAGAGTAACACTTAGATCTAAACCATCCTCTGGTTCCGAGTCGGTAAATACATTATTGGGGAATCGACTTATATCCAAACCCTAGTTTTTTTCTTACACGCCCAGGTATATTCTGTATTTGGAGTTTGGATTACGAGCCCATAGATGCCCTGTATTGCTAGAACCACTTGAATCGGAACCCACCCAAATCGTTTTCCAAACCTACGTGTGCACCGCTGTGGTCTGAACCCCTCATACGATTTTGAGAATCACTGATCACTACCTTAAGGCATGCATTGTCATCCTGGTAAACAGTTCCAAGATCGACCCTTCGTGGAGAGCGATTTGCTGGGTGTGAGTACATTTATTGTTTAAAACCTAAAAGTCTGTGATTACATGCAGAAGCATGATGCCCTCAGCTCGGTGGTAGATGGTTCAATATACTGCGTCATCTTGAAGGTAGGAGAATTCAGTATGATATTTATTTATATATCGGCAACCCCTTCCATGAATTCCTACCTTAGTACAAGCGGTCAACCCATGATTGGCGTGGCACTTTGGCCTATTTGTTATTATTTGTTTTTGGATTTCATATCTGAGGTTGTGATCTGATTGCTCCTTATGTTACCAATGCGGCTTAAAGCATACTCTGTAACATTTCTTTATCAATGTACAAGTCCTTTTTTTTACCTCAGGTCCAATCTAAGGCACAACCCTCCTCAACTACGTTTTTGATTGTGGCGAACACAATTTAGAGTCAACATTTGAATGGTGGACCACCTAGAACCAGGCTTTAATGTTTGTGGCTAAGGATTTTTTCTGAACAATTATCCCTTTTCCAAGATAAGGGAATCGATCCCTTTTCTTCTAGATTCATATTGGCCGAGAAAAGATATAAAACAAATTTAAGAAAATAGACCGGGTTTTTCTTGATTAATGACTCATGATTCAAACTATGAGGTGCTTGCCTAGCATGAAATCCTTTCAATACTTCTTCCATCATTTGTATTGTACAGATAATGACCTCTAGGGTAACTAGAGTATAAGACAAAGAGGACCCCTTTGTTTTTATGATGAATACCGACAAAGAACATAGTGAGTCAGTCATTCTAACAAGTTATTGTTTCCGTCATTGTTAAGTTAGGACTCGCTTTAGGCCGACTGATATGTTTGATAAAATGCTTTAAGTATTCTCTCCCATGTTAAATGGAAGGTAAAGTAGTTTTGCAAATTATCTTTGATCTTATGTCTTATTTGTACTCATTTGAGAGAGGATCATAAGGATTTCTGTGAGCAGTAGGAATGTAGTAAGAATGAAAAAAATTCCAAATGTTTTGACGCTCCATGGAAGATATTTTGCTGCACTCAACCATGCATTTAACATACCCACCATACTTCTTTTGAAATTTTTCAAGGTGGCCCCCGAGTGTTATGATTCCTTCTAGTCTGAAATCATGTGGAGCGTTATCATTCAAGGAAGTATTATGTACACTTTTGTGCCATTGAGACTTGAGGTAAGGGCCTTCACTAGGGATTTTGGTATTCTAAAAATGTCTCTCTGCGAAGAGACTTGAGGTAAGGAAAAGGGAAATGTATGTGCCATGGCATGGTAAATTTATCCTATTTCATAAGTCAATAAAAATTACTTATAAACTTGGTGGGCGTAGCCTTGTGGACGAGGTGAACCACGTATATGTCCCTCTTGTGTTGCACTTTATGATGTTTAGTTGTGTTTTGTGTTTTTATGATGATGTGGATTTGCATACGTTCTCTATATACTATAATTAATAACCTTAAGGAATGATTGATTTTCTTTGCATCATGATACAATTTTTATCAGGCTAGTTGCTTGGTAATTAATATGATGGTAATGGGATTTAAGGTGCTCCACAATTACATGCCATATTTGTTGTAGATAATGGGGTACTTAAATGTTTTTTTTTGCTCAAGTGAATTAAGGTTAAAACATACATGTTCAAATTAGCAAATGCCCCCCATTATTAGTTTCATGGTCAAGAATAAATCTTTGTTCTGCGTTGTACATTGCTTAAGGTTTACAATGATCAAATGTAACCACGTTGATTCATGATGAGCAAGGAATGATTACGTCTTGTTCTAGCCTTATAATATCATTTGCAAGATTTAAAATATACCTGTTCAAAGGCATAAAAGGTCATTGGAAATGATTTTTTTTTTAAACCTGGGTTCGTTACATATGGTATCAGAGCCAGCTACAACACTGGACCCTAAGAATGGGCTAACAAGATAGTTTTGCAGGATTACATTTGGAATAAATTGTGGCGGTTCATACTATCTCGAGATCAGTTCATACTCTCTCATGATTTCATCTTTTGCAGAACAGTTCACAGAGGTGGGAAGGCTAAACTTTTGTGGCCACCATATATGCGCCTGTTGAGTTCCCTGGCGAGCACTGTTTGGGTAATTTGGTTTATTTAAATTCTTGATATTGAACAAGACCTGTAAATTTATTTTGTTATGTTATCAAAAATTAACATTGATGGTCTAGTAGCCATCCATCATGTGTCTGGAAGTAATGTTTTGTGACTCAAATCTGCATGACCAAAATCTTCCATTTTTAACTTATGCATAGAAAGATGAACGTAGATGAATCTTTTCAAGAACAATCTTTAAGAGTAACGTGAAGCCTCAATGAACTATTTTTATATATCCTATTTTGGGCTTATGTTTTAGTGAATTATCCATCCTTGTGCTAGTCTAGGTTTGGGAAAAACATATCAAATATTTAAGACTGTTGACATTTTCCCATGCTCATTTCGAAAAGTCCTATCCTTTAAAACTTCTCCTGAGTTTGCCCCCTTTGTGTGGTAAGATATTCTCCTATTGTGGAAATACATGGTAGGAGTTTGTTGAGTGTTGAAAAACTAACTGTATTTTATTTTTATTTTTATTTTTTGTTGCCTACAAGGTTTAATGGTGAATATGGTCTTTGAGCATGGAAACATTCTCTATTCGAGTGTCCTCGTTGATTGTTTGTTTGGATATTAATCCATGTAGATTGAACGAGAAGGAAAAGATGTAACGATCACAACATTTTCTAAAAATGTTGGTTATGCATTACAGGTGAGCATTTGTTCTATTAATTTTCATCCACAAAGGCCTTCTGACACTATATTTTTAATCAGTTCATTGTGACTATAATATCTTAAACATATTTTACACTCCACATATGTAGTAGTTTAGCTCCTGCACATATAACATTGAGTGCATTTGTTTTCAAAGATGTTGTATTCATGGACTCAAATCACCAAGGCAGAAGCATCCCAGTTCCACATTATTGGATCAAGGTGTTCCCTTAATACTTTGCAATATTTATGAGCGGAAGTTGTATTTTATATTGTAGGTTTTCATATATCTTTTGCATTCTTGGAGAATATTAAAAGTTTATTTATGTTAGAAGGTAAGATTTATGCTTTATAATTGGTTCAAACTATGTTTGTAGCCAAATGAGAAGTTTAACGGCTTGACTACATTATAGTTACAAACAAACATTTTCCAATGGTCCGTTATGGATTGGTGATGTTTCAAGCAGTAAAAGCTGAAAAATTTCATACCATAGAAAAAAAATAAAAATTCAACGAGATTAGAGACGTGGCTAAGATGATATCCTGGTTGGTTCATAAGAAAATACCATGAATGATGTATTATGATCTTGACTTATCCTGCGAATGTTCTTTAAAAATATCACAAAAATATTTCCAACAAATTCAAAAATTACATGTTTGATACTTGGAGATGTAGTTATTCAAGTTATGCAATTGGGGATTGTTCAGAATTTGATTCATGTTTCTAAAAATTATTAAACATGCAAATTTACTTGCATATATTATGGCATTCAAAATAGACAGACATACCTCTAAGTATAAACCAAAAGCATCTTCAAGTACAATTGCAGTCCAATTTTGTTTTGTGCGACTTAATGATTGCGAAATATGCATTATATTTTAAGTGACAGTACTGCTTTGCTAAAATAATTACATCTTTAAACATGTGCATCATAATCGTGTAAGCAATTGCTAGAGAATCTAGTTGTGGTGAGGCACTTGTTAATTTTTATTGAGTTACAATATAGATTCATTGGTATAAGAAGAATATTTTTTATTTATGCACTGTTTTGATCAATCCTGACCACATATGACAGCTTCATTATTCCTAAGAAGTTGTACACGGTTTTTCAGAACTATAAATTTCCAATATTGAGTCCATCGTTTGGAAGTATTTGTGGAACTGAAAGGCTAGTAGGTACCTCCTCTGCAGGAAGTTGAGATGCAGCAGGAACAAAAGCATTTTGTTTTTTTCAAAATGATTGAAATCCTGATTTTGTTAGATATGCTTTGTACTCTAATCTGCTATTACAGTTTGCTGCACTCCTTCAAGATAAGAATTTTATTGCCTATATTTCTGTTGATACAGAATAGTACAAATGTAGAAGCAAATAATAAATTGAATTTAATGTGTAAGGTAGTGTTTGCATTGTCAAATTTACCAGGTTTTATGTGGTTTCTTGCGAATTGTGTTGTTATAAGAAATTGAAAGGGTCTTGTGGCTTCGTGTGAATTCCTTCTTGTCAATTCTGGTATTAAAAAGAAATTGAAAATCCTCTTATGCGATGAATGAGAAATGAAGTAAGACATGATGTATGCTAAAAAATTGATGTTCTTTTGATAAACTGGCCACCTATGGATTGATTGCAAGCAGGAGAAATTTTGGCCCTGAGGAGTGCTAAAGCTCCAGGACTGTAAAGAGTTATGAAGATATGAGAAATATTTCATGTGCATAAAGTTGTCACCATGAGGAAGTGGTGATGCAGGTAGTGGTTCAAAGCTACCCTGTTTCCCCCCAGGTGAGCGAGGGACCACTATGCATTCTAGGGATGCCTAGATGTAAGACATTTTGGTTAAAGACTTGTTCCACACACATTGAGAGGACTGCCACATGAGTGGCGGACTCTGTGAAGAGAATAACCTCTAGGCGCTGTGAGGGTTTGTGAGAACGGAGGTGCCTCAGCTTGGTGAAGCACCCTGAATAGCACAAAAAGGAGATACGCCTTAGGAAGGGTATCATCCTTGTGTTGGGTGGCTTGAATTAGTACTTAAAGTACTATTAGCACTTGGAGTACTGGGATGGAGGAACATCTAGAGAAAAGAATAATGATGAAGCAGCCTGAATAGCACAAAAGGAGATACATGAAAGGTTGGTATCGTCCTTGTGTTGGGTGGCTTGAATTTGTACTTGGAGTATTGTTAGCACTTGGTGTGCTGGGATGGAGGATATCCAAAGAAAAGAACAATGCTAGAAAAGGTATGTGGATTATAGGTAAACTGGTACTGATGAGGTAATATGTCTATTTTTGGCAAATAGAACTCACATGCATATTGGAACCATTGTATAGTGTTGATTAATGAGTTTTACATTGTTTCAATATAGATACTAGTATACCTGCATATGAATGATTTTTAATATAGGATCATGACAGGAAATACAAACCAAGAAATCAGAACAGAAAGACAAAAACAAGAACGAACGATAGAACAGAAAAACGATGTTGGTTGAAAATAGGAACACCGAGGACGGTGTTATTTTTTTAGGGGGAAAGGATGTAATATCCCTCTTCTAGAATACCCCTGAATGTGTTGTAATCCTTTTTATATTACTTTATTTGTCTCTGGTGAGGATCTCAAGGCCAAGGCCCCACCAGTAAGACCTTGTAATTGATACTATCCAAAGTTCCTTAGGAGAGGTAAGAGTTGGACACAGCTCCATGAAGGGAAACTAAACCCACGAGGGAAAAGAAAAGAAAATGGTTAAGGAACCTTGAGTTTGATAAGCATAACCCTAGCATTGTTTTAACTAGGGCGTCCTACATGATTCTTGTGTCGCCATATTTAGCCCCAATTAAAATACAATAGCCAGCTAATTAAATTCAAACATATTTAAGGCATGATCTAAGAGCCTTCAATCTAGTAACCTTGAGAAGAGGGTCGAGGGGTTATAGAAAGAACCAAGGAAAAAAAAAAACAAAAAAAATTTAGAGACACATATAAGTAAAGGATATACAAAAGCATGATATGTAAAATAGCAGAATATATATATATATATATATAGGAAATGGATTATATTGTGAGAGACGCGGAACATATTTTTATGCTAATGACAACACTGTATAATGTTAACTATGGGAGTGGAATACCATATAGTAGAATATATATAGATAATTATAGCCGAGGCAATTTCATGCACATATATAGAACAAATACCCATATTAATGGAGTATGACTTTATCCTCTATAATAGCTTTGGGTTTAGGAACCGTTACAGGATCTTAGCCACCAAATTAAGGAGGCTGTACTATTTCGGTTTTTAAGTTTTAAGAAGCATGTATTCTGGAGGCGTTATGCTACCATGACTCACAGTCACTAACTATGGAGGCTCTACGAGAATTAATTATAGACTGTTGGTTGAAGTGTTAGGGTTTTGGGGGGGAAGAAATTATTCAGATGTGTTGAAAGAGTGTTTTTGGGGGGTGCGACAGTACGACTCAGGATGGGCCTCTGCGAATTCATGGAATTGGATGACCTCAGTTAGAGATGGAGCTATGCCATGGCTCTGGGTAAGTAAATCATACCCGCCCCTTGTGTGTTGATGTGGAAGTTTGCCAATATGCTTGGCAAGTCTATTGTTTCTTGTGTCCTTCACGGCTTAACATAGTGAGATTTGGGTAGCTTCCATATGAAGTATGGGGTTATATTTTTATATGTTTGTTTGAAATTTAACCAATGCAATCTGGTAGGTAATAATGAATGTGATCTAGTCTGCAAAGTTGATTGGTGCACCTACACTCAAGAAATTTGATTTAAAATACCTTAGTTCTTATTTTTCTAACGAGTAACACTTAGATCTAAACCGTCCTCTGATTCCCAGTCAGCAAAGACATTATTGGGGAATCGACTTGGATCCAAACCCTAGTTTTTGGCTTACATGCCCAGGTATATTTTGTATTTGGAGTTTGGATTACGAGCCCATAGATGCCCTATATTGCTAGAACCACTTGGATTGGAACCCACCCAAATCATTTTCCAAACCTGCGTGTGCACTGCCATGGTCTGAACCCCTCATGCAATTTTGAGAATCACTGATCACTACCTTAAGGTGTGCATTGTCATCCTAGTAAATAGTTCCAAGATCGACCCTTCGTGGAGATCGATCTGCTGAGCGTGAGTACATTTATTGTTTAAAACCTAAAAGTCTATGATTACATGCAAAAGCATGATGCCCTCAGCTCGGTGGTAGATGGTTCAATATACTGCGTCATCTTGAAGGTAGGAGAAGTCACTATGATATTTATTTATATATCGGCAACCCCTTCCATGAATTCCTACCTTAGTACAAGCGGTCGACCCATGATTGGCGTGCCACTTTGACTTATTTGTTATTATTTGTTTTTGGATTTCATATATGAGGTTGTGATCTGATTGCTCCTTATGTTACCAATGCGGCTAAATGCATACTCTGTAATGTTTCTTTGTTAGTGTACAAGTCCTTTTTTTTACCTCAGGTCCAATCTAATGCACGACACTCCTCAACTACATTTTCGATTTGTGGTGAACACATTTCAGAGTCAATATTTGACTAGTGGACCACCTAGAACCGGGCTTTAACGTTTGTGGCTAAGGATTTTTTCTGAACAATTATCCCTTTTCCGAGATAAGGGAATCGAGCCCTTTTCTTCCAGCTTCATATTGGCCGGGAAAAGATATAAAACAAATTTAAGAAAATAGATTGGGTTTTTCTTGATTAATAACTCATGATTCAAACTATGAGGCAGTTGCCTAGCATGAAATCCTTTCAATACTTTTTCCATCATCTGTATTGTATAGATAGTGACCTCTAGGGTAACTAGAGTATAATACAAAGAGGACCCCTTTGTTTTTATGATGAATGCGGACAAAGAACGTAGTGAGTCAGTCATTCTAACAAGTTATTTTTTCCCTCATTGTTAAGTTAGGACTTGCTTTAGGCTGACGGATATGTTTGATAAAATTCTTTAAGTATTCTCTTCCACGTTAAATGGAAGGTAAAGTAGTTTTTCAAGTTATCTTTGATCTTATGTCTTCTTTGTACTCATTTGAGAGAGGATCATAAGGAATTCTGTGAGAAATAGGAATGTAGTAAGAATGAAAAAAATTCCAAATGTTTTGACACTCCATGGAAGATATTTTTTTGCACTCAACCATGCATTTAACATACCCACCATACTTCTTTTGAAATTTTTCAAGGTGTCCCCCGAGTGTTATGAGTCCTTCTAGTCTGAAATCATGTGGAGCGTTATCATTCAAGGAAGCATTATGTACACTTTTGTGCCATTGAGACTTGAGGTAAGGGCCTTCGCTAGGGATTTTGGTATTCTGAAAATGTCTCTCTGCGAAGAGACTTGAGGTAAGGAAAAGGGCAATGTATGTGCCATGGCATGGTAAATTTCTTCTATTTTATAAATGAATAAAAATGACTTATAAACTTGGTGGGTGTAGCCTCGTGGACGAGGTGAACCATGTATATGTCCCTCTTGTGTTGCACTTTATGATGTTTAGTTGTGTTTTGTGCTTTTATGATGATGTTGACTTGAATATGTTCTCTATATACTATAATTAATAACCTTAAAGAATGATTGATTTTCTTTGCATCATGATACAATTTTTATAAGGCTAGTTGCTTGGTAATTAATATGATGGTAATGGGATTTAAGGTGCTCCACAATTACATGCCATATTTGTTGCAGATAATGGGGTACTTAAATGTTTTTTTTTTCTGAAGTGAATAAAGTTTAAAAGGTACATGTTCAAATTAGTAAACCCCCCCGCCCTTATCAGTTTCATGGTAAAGAATAAATCTTTGTTCTGGGTTATACATTGCTTAAGGTTTACAATGATCAAATGTAACCATGTTGATTCATGATGAGCAAGGAATGATTATGTCTTGTTCTAGCCTTATAATATCATTTGCAAGCCTTAAAATATACCTTTTCAAAGGCATAAAAGGTCATTGGAAATGGAATTTTTTTTTAAACCCAGGTTCGTTACAGATATGGAATAAAATGCTTGTTATGTAGTTGGTTAATGTTTATGCATACGATTATGATATGATTTAATTAGGACTGTGGGTTTTATATATGTGAAGAGAGATTTTTTCTTCGACAAAATGAATAGACACAAATTATTACTCTCTTTGTTTATTTATGATGATGTATTTTTAAATGGAATGTTTTACTATTTAGTAGGTATTTAATGTGCACATCTTGGAAGGTCTTTTAATGGTTTATTTAACTTAGATCTTAAAGTAAAATTCCTATATATAATATTTTAATTTGTTTATGTTTCATGTCTATATATGTTTATATATATACATAGTAGTTTAGTTTGTAGATAGTACCTTAGATCATATAGATTGTAAGTTATACCTAAACCTATTTAGAACCTGCTTCTAGGATTAATCTATTTAAATATATAACATGTCTCTACTAACAAATGGAATATGTCAGTAGAGTATATAGAGACTTGTTAGTTTTTCATCACATTAAGCTAGCATTATGATCTTAGGATCTTTTCACTGAGAGAATAACAAGCACAGCAATAAAACATAAGCACATCACAAGAGACAAGAGACACAAAGAGTTTTCCTCGGGGAAACCATAAAGGAGAAAACCCCACAACTTCCTCTAAGATAGAATCAACACCAAAACAGTAAGAGATCTCCCAAAATAGCAGTAGTCTTCTGTCTTCTGTCTAGGCCCAAAATTTCCTTCTCCAAAAGTGTGCCACACTTGAGAGAGCAAGTGATGTATTTCACAAGTGATAAATAGAGAGACTCTCACTCTCTATTTATATTCATCCATTCACTTGAATTGCCTTTTCACACGTAGGATCAACCTAAGAATTAATACTCGAGCCCACACCTTAATTAGTGTATAATAACTCAAGTGCCCCAAAACTGTGGGGACTTACCTAATGACTTGACATGACTTGTTTACATTATTAATCTTCCCAATCGGAACATCAGGACATGATCACATGACTCAAATACATAATAGAAACATCCCGGAATAAACATCGAGTTACAATACATAAGATACATAGAAGAATGCATTCCAAAGTTACATATACATCAACACTCCCTCTTAACTAGGAAGGTATTCTTTCGACACAATTTCCAGCACTGGTCTTCTTCTCTGTATCAGCTAGATCATCTCGTCTTCAAGTCATCTTCGTCGGATCTGGATCATCTCTCGATTTGGATCAACATAGAACATCATCACTGGATCTGGATCATCTCTTGATCTGGATCAACATAAACATCATCACTGGATCTGGATCATCTCTCGATCTGGATGATCTCTTGATATGTATCAACATAAAACATCATCACTGGATCTGGATCATCTCTCGATCTGGATCAACATAAAACATCATCACTGGATCTGGATCATCTCTCGATCTGGATCAACATCACTAGACTGGATCTGGATCATCACTCGATCTGGATCATCGCTGCTGGATCATCATTACTAGATCTGGATCATCACTCGATCTGGATCAACACTGGTGCTATCTCATGATTCTTATCATCATAGGAGGTTCTACAGAGCCAGCCCTTTTTCATGCTGGTTGTAGGACTACCCTCATGTAGGTCTTCTCCTAGCACTTAAATTTGACCTGCTCATCAGAAAGGCACGCCTAGCACTCACATCTGATCATGTAGTAAACTACAATCCCATCATAAACGCCCAGCACTCACATTCACCAACATGATAGGACACACCTACTATCATCTGTGAAATGGATCAGCACTTACAACCATCAACATGATAGGACATACCTACTATCATATGTGGAAAGGCACAACGCTCACATCCACCAGCATGGTAGGACACACCTACTACCATCTGTGGAAAGGTACTACACTTACAATCACCAATATGATAGGACACACCTACTATCATCTGTGAAATGGCACAGCACTTACAGTCACCAGCATGATAGGACACACCTACTATCATCTATGACAAGGCTCAACACTTACATCCATCTAGGCGGGAACACATCCTGCTCACAATGATGGAAGGGCATGCACTCATATCTGATCATGAGGGGAACACATCCCAACAATCATATCAGAATGGCCCCCAGTCCTCCTTGACTGAGCTACCTGGTAACTGACCAGGCGCCTCCATTCTCCTAGAGAATGGCAGTTTCCCTTACATCCGACCTGCTTGTCGGAATGGCCAACACTCACATCTGACATGGAAGGAACTTAATCCTTTAGCCATGAATAGAATGGTTCAGCCCTTACATCTGATCAAGTGGGAACACATCCTTCTATCACATCAGAATGGCTACTCAGTTCTTACACTAAGTGTTCTTGGTAACTGACCAGGTGCCTCCATTCCTAAAATGGCAATTTCTCTTACATCTATCTTGCTCGACAGAATGGCCAGCACTCATATCTGAGATGGAAGGGAGCAACCCTCTCACCATGACAGAATGGCTCAGCCCTTACATCTGACCTGCTCATCAGAATGGCTATGGATTTCAGCACTCATATCAGTCATGGAAGGAACCAATCCTCTCACCATGACGGAATGACTCAGCCCTTACATCTGACCATGGAAGGAACCAATCCTCTCACCATGTCAGAATGGTTCAGCCCTTACATCTGACCATGGAAGGAACCAATCCTCTCACCATGTCAGAATGGCTCTAGGTCTCATCACTTTCTCTGGGAGGAAGCCTCGATCTAGAGAACACCAAGTCTCTCTCTAAAGTACTCGAACTTCATCCTAGCCAATGGCTTCATCAATACATCAGCTATCTGTTCCTCTGTCACAACATACAGGAGCTTCACTGCTCCTCTCTGCACCATATCCCTAATATAGTGGTACTTGATCTCGATATGCTTCGACCTATCATGGAACACTGGATTTTTTGACAACTTCATGCAACTCTGGTTGTCACAGTGTATACAAGTAGCATCCAAAGGGAGATCAAATATATCAGATAGTAGCTTCCGTAGCGATACTGCCTCACAACTAGCTGAACAAGCTGTGACATACTCTGCTTTAGCTGTACTCAGTGCCACACATGATTGCTTCATGCTAAACAAAGAGATCACACCTGATCCCGTACTGAAGCAACATCCCGAAGTACTCTTCCTATCGATGCCACTGCCTTCCCAATCTGAATCAACATAACCCTCCAGGTTAATATACTGATTTGCATCGTACTTGAGCCCATAATCAATTGTACCTTTCAGGTACCTCAGAATATGCTTTGCAGCTGTCAAGTGAACACTCCTCAGATCTGTCAAGTACTGGCTCAAGGTGTTCACAGCAAAGAAAATGTTTGGCCTCGTGTTCGTCAGGTACATCAATGACCCAATCATCTGACGATACATCGTAGCATCAACTAACTCTGACGAAGCATCACTCAATAGCTTCAGGTTCGATGCCATAGGTGTGGCCATCACCTTGCAGTCCATCATCCTGAACCTCTTTAGGATCTCTACTGCATACTTCCCTTGTCCAAGGAAGATCCCATTTGTACTCTGCCACACCTCCATACCTAGAACAGTAGTGCATCGACACATAACAGGGGAATCACTGGTCTTCCACCTTCAACCTTGGATCAAAAGTTGGAATTCGCTTCACTCTCACTAAATCCTAGAATCATCAGTAATCTTCCCATCCTATCGTACCATGTTGAACCTCAGGATCTTCTGCAATCACTCCCTCTGAAGCGGAGCATCATACTCCCTCTGTCTTCCGTACTCTATGCACTGAAACATTTTGTACTGGAGTGACAAGTAGTATCCATCTGGGATCATTGGATACTAAGATCCTCTATCTTGAACTTCTTCAAAATTTCATCTTGCACCCATCTATGAGCTTGTCATCCTCTATCAACCTTGTAGCGAAGGTCAAGATATTCATCAAGCTCATCATGTATGTGTTATCCCATGGGTGTCTTCTGAACTCGTACAAGGCCTTCTTTCATTTGCACACATGATTATGCATGTCATGTGACTTCACTTCTATTAGCTGTAAATGTTTCTTTGTAGACTATGCCTTCTCTTCATGAGAAGCCTCATGCTACGAATCTTGCTTTGGATCCCATGATGTTTCCATCTACTGCATGATGGAACTATGAACTTCTCTTCAGGTCTCGATACTGTGCCCTAACATCATTCTTATTGAACTAGTATTCCCTTTCTTCTTGGTGGCTGGAAGGTTCTACATCAATGATGTCACTGCACTCATCATATTAATATTTGTCTTTGAACTGTCATCACTTGTTCTTCGAAACAAGTCTTCATTCTTCTTTTCTTGTAGGCGATTATGTATGCGATCTTTCCTACAAGTCAAATGCAATTGTATGGTTAGAAACATTTCATAAGGAATATTTATACTGGAAAATACTTATGCATAAATATATGATCATGCAACTACTTTAGCCAATACAACATTCATCCATATCTCATTGAAACTTTCTAGATGCCTCCATCTCTACCAGGACAACATTGAGATTGTGCACTAATCCAATATGTCAGCAAAGAGGTTTCATTCTAGATAAGTAGCAATGGAGAATTTGTATAGCCCCATGAGCTACTTACCCATCACATGCATATTAGTAGTATTCTGTCATTAATGCAAACATGCATAATACAATAACTGAATATAAACAAATGCATAAAAAAATAATATAATGAAATGACAATTGAATACTTATCTTTATTTGTTTCGAGGGTAGACTCCTTCTTGAGCCTTCAGCTTCATCGTCTTCTTCATTCATAATAGCATCGTTTCTTATCCAAAAGCTAAGGTGGGTAAGAAGTTCTTCAAGAGTTGAGTTCTTCATATTCCTCATTGCTTGAGGGATATTCTTTGGATGGAAAGAGCTTGATCTTCAGTTGCTCCCACCTTCTCTTCTTGAGCTTCTTCTTCTTGTGATTTCTCTTTCTAGAGTGTATTGAAAGTAATCACTTCCTTTTAGCACACATTCCTCACATGAATGAATTCCACAATCCTGGGAAGCCATTCAAGGTGGCCATCACCACTTTTGCATTCTTCACTTTTTCTTTTACCGCTTCAACTTGTTCTTTGATTTGAGAGACTCTTATGACTGCATGGTCTCTGCATTCTAGATCTTCACATTCTTCAACTGGTTTCTTTAAGTCATATTCTGATTTTGTTCTTCCCTTCAAATAGCTTGAAATTTTGGAAGACCTTCAACAACTTTGATTGCTCTGTAATGCACATGTGTAAGACTTCTATGCCAAAGCTCATTTGGCTCTACTGTTTCATGGATCAAGGCTTGTTCTGGATATCCCTTCAATTTGTACAAGCCTCCTTCTTGTTCATCAATCACTACCACATCATCGATAGTCTTTCCTTTTGGCCATACGATGAATTGACCATCTATGAATGCAGCCCGTATTCCTTTTGCATCAATGCTAAATTTGAGAGAAGGTTCTTCTTCAATCCAATACTTCTTTCATTGTTAGAGACTTACCAGAGTTTAGCTTGTATGAAGATTCCCCACTACCTGTTATTGGATATTGGTAGTCATCTCCTAGTTTCACCTTGTGAGGTGATTCATGTTCTGACAGTCTTACAAAGGATTCCTTGAATCCTGTCATATGTTTGGAAGCCCCACTGTCTATAAGCCAATCATCACTTCCATGAGTAATGTTACCTATGAGAGCTGATATCAGAACATATTCATCCTTGCTTGAAGAATCTTCACTTTCATATCTCGATATCTTTCTGGATGGTTCATCATCCTCTGTAGCATGAGCATGATGTCTTCTTTTCCCTTTACCAAGTTCTTCTTGTGAAAGGCTTCTAACCTCGTCTCCCTCTGAAACTGGAACCTCCATACTCATGTAGGTGTCCAATCCATTTTCTTCAGAGAGATCATATACTTCCAAGCTTGGAAGTTGTCAACTTCCGCAAGCTTGTCACCAAGCTGATGTGATATATCATATTGAAATGAGAACCTCAAATGGAAATAACAAAGGATTATATCTTACCGATTTGAGGTGTCCGTCCTTGTCTCGGAATTCGCTGATCTAGGGTTTTTCGTAGAAACCCTAATTTTCAAAACTTGGAATCTTTCAGATCTGATTGGACAAACATATATATCTCTTCAAATGGAGCTGTCCAATGTACTCCTTTTCTGAAAACAGTGGAGGGAAGCTCCCGGAACAGGAAGCCCTAATTTTCTGATTTCTTTTGCAGAAATGCCTGTTAATCTTTCTAATAGATCTCTGAAGTTATTGCTCCTCTGTGTCTAAAATTGCGTAATAATGTAACCTCTAATTTCCCTGATCCAAAACCACAGGTTTCATCATAATTGGTTTCACCATTTGGGATTTATGATCCTTTTCCCAAGGTGACCTGTTACAGGACTGTTCAGAACAACGAAGTTGTACAGAATTCCACGTGTCACTGGTTCATATTCTAAGTCTGATATTTAGATCATCAAAGGTAGATTCCATTCCATTTTTGGAACATCTTCATGAATTCCATTTGGACCTTTGTAGCTCAATATATTGCAGATTTCCCCAAATGTCCTGTTTATGGATGATTTCTGGAAGAGGCCGTAAACCTAACTTGGAGAGATCACATCTCTTGGAGTAAAATGAATATGAGTTTGAGTTTTGGGCATAGGATTCATCAGGATTTTATATTCGTCCCTTGCAATTTTCAGCATCTGATACTTTTCCAATCTCGAAATATAGAGACTATACCAAAACGTAGCAGTTTTAGTATTTAGGGTTTCTCCTAGCTCAGGGTCAAACTAGGGTTTGACTTTCCCACAGTTTCACCCAACCAAATTTCTTGATCCAGGTCTATAAACTTCAGTTTTGATGAGGAGAAAAATCCTATGCTGGTCTCACTCAAAAATTCATCTTCTGTAGAAAGCCCTAATTTCCGCATCGAAGACTGAAAATGCTCGGAATCAAATTCCGCTTCAACAGAAAGATGCGCCCTAAGGAGGAGAGTTGTTCCACCTTACTTTTGCTGAAAATATGTGGAGGAAGATCCATAAACTAGGAATCCCTAGTTCCTGTAGCTACACAATGTCTTCTTCTTAGGTTAGCTCTGATACCATGTTAGTTTTTCATCACATTAAGCTAGCATTATGATCTTAGGATCTTTTCACTGAGAGAATAACAAGCACAACAATAAAACATAAGCACATCACAAGAGACAAGAGACACAAAGATTTTTCTTCAGGGAAACCATAAAGGAGAAAACCCCGCAACTTCCTCTAAGATACATTCCGAAGATACATATACATCAACAAGACTAACTTTACAATAATAGCAGGTTTAAAATAACCTAGTTTGTACATAACCAAATTTTATCAATAATACGATTACATAAATTCAACTAGGGTGTAGAACCATTGATGAACATTAGTAAATAAATTGAACTTGCAGTAATAAACCAATAAATAAACCCTAGATAACCTGGCATAGGAAATTACTTATATCCTAGGGTTAATACTTTAAAATGCAAACCCTAGCAGTTTTAAAGAGGGAAACATATACATTGGGTTAGGAAATCAAAAGTAATAATTTACCTAACATAGCTAGAATTTATTCTAGAAAAGTAGAATAGACAGTTTAGGGCTTCATACCTGTAAATTGAAGCATTGTTAATGGTTGAACCTGCACACTCAAATAACCGGCATTAACAATTCAAGACATATATGACCTCTATTTTTTATGACTAAATCACTTGGGAACTACCACGTTCCACCCAACCATGACCGAGAACCATTCCTGGTTTAAATTCGAATCCCCCTGAGTTGGAATCCAACATGCAAGTATCTTACAGATCCTAAGGTAGGGTTTTCTATCTGGTCTATCACATGTGGATCAGTTCTCCTTTTTTCTTCTGGGAAAATGTTCTCCAAGAATTACTTGAGAGAAAAACAGGAAGAAAAGGACTCCTCCAATGATAGATCAGAACCCCAAGCCTTTCCTTGGATTGATTCTTTATAGACATACTTTTCAGTCAAAGGGAGAGTTAAATCTAGAAACCTTAGTTTCTTGATTTAAACCTTTTCAATTACTTTGGGTAATTATTAAGATTTTAACTTAGGAACATTCAACTAGTTCCGAATTAGACTTTGTAAGTTTTTGTGCTATTTATTATCTTTACTGAATAAATAATAATGGATAGATCTTTTATTTCTTTCTTTTATCACTAATATTATAAATATATTCAATTCTTTATACATATCATGTATAAAGTACATAATAATATAACACTTGTTAACAAATGTATTTGGGCATCATATACCATGATCCCTAGAGTTAAGGACACTTCTTCATTAAGGTCAAGTAGGTAGATGGTTTAGGTCTACTATGCTAGGAAAATATAAACATCCTTGCATGTTGGATTTCCCTCGTATAATGTGGTAGCTCTTTAGTACTTCATGAGAATACATAAATTCAAAATTTCATTTAATCACTTATAAATAAGTATGATGAGATCAATATTTTTCTTGAAGTCTTTTTCACTTGAAAGTTATTAAAGTATTTTCAGTAACCCCTATCGCTTACCAGAGACTATACTCAACGCTTTAACAGGGAGTCACGGTTCAGTGCAATTCCAAAGCTCCTCGCTCAACACTAATTCTTGAATGTACTTGTACGATACACTTAGGGATACAATAGCCAAGGATCTGATGCTCCAGAGCTTATGCTCAACATCAACATGGTTCAGGCTCTAGGGATTATGACCAACACTTACAATAATTTTTTCATGTGTTCCAGAACTTCTCACTCAACACAAAGGTAAGTACTTATGTGCTCTAGAGATCCTTGCTCAACACAAATCATCAATCACTGAAGTGATAGAGAGCTTCCTGGTCAACACAAAATATCTCATCAATCATGTGCTTCAAGGTCCACTCCCAACACAAAACAACCATATATATATATATATATATATCATCAATAATTGCCTTACGCCCAATATATAAAACAAATCATCATGCTCATATTCAATGGGGTCTTTGACCCAATATATTGAATAAAAAATCAAGATAATCATCATAATAAATAGGAACATGCCTATAAGTGTTAGGTCCAAAATTCGGGATATTACATTCCTCCCCGCTTAGAACAACACCATCCTTGGTGTTCTAGGGACTCAAAATGATATCATGAAACAAGGCGGGGTAAGCATTTATCATGGTGGATTCATTCTCCCAAGTATCCTTATTAGCCTCAAAGTGCTTCCATTGCACTTTGAACTGGACTACGGTGTGCTTCTAAGGTTACACCTCTCTCTTATCTAGTATATGAGTATGCCCATGGGAAAAATCCCCTTGAGGTTCCACGTGTAATAGACAGGGACCAATAAACAACATGTTTGGTATCATAAACATATTTCTTTAACAAGTATGTATGGAAAACATTATGGAATCTTACATGCGTGGGTAACGCTAGTTCATATTTCACTGTCCCTTTCTTGGCTAGTATTTCAAAAGGTCCGCAAAGTCTAGGTGCTAACTTACCGCACCTACCCGATCTCAACGAGCTTCATTTGGCTTTTACTTTCAAGTAAATATGATCACCTATTTAAAAGTCCTTATCTGTAAAATACCCCAGTTACCTTAGAGCTATAAAGCATTCAAGAAGTCTGCAAAAATAAAAAAATTAGTAATCTTTTCACCAATTGACACATTTGTACTGCATTCATAATCATCATCATCATGTAGAAAAAAATAAATAAACCAGAACAAGATATAATACAATGAGACAACTGAATTCACGTGGTTCACCCCAACCTTGGGGTTACGTCCACCAAAGATAGTCCAGACCAAACCGTCCGGATTTTTTTATATTTTCATTAAGTATTCAACAAGGTTACAAATAGGCAGTACCAATACTGCAGTCTTTCCACATATATCTCTAATAGTGGACACTACCAAAATTACAAAGTGTAGTCTAAGTACTACATCATTTCCACAATCATTTATTATAGTGGACAAAACAAATATACTAAGATTCCTTATTTTCAGGGCCTTCTTTGAATGATAAAAACTATTTTCCAAGAGTTTTCCACTTACACGATCCTGAGTGGAGAGTCTAAAGCCTCTTAGAGGTTGAGACCCAAAACTATCAACCATACTGTGCTCATTATTATTCTTATTTTCTGATAACGAATTTAGGTGAAAGGAAACAAATACTCAGGCTACGCTACATCAGTATTTAAATTAAATTCCTTTAAGATAGAATCACTGTCTTATATCTACGCTCAGCAGTCTTTATATAAATTCTTTTAGACAGAAAATGTTGTCTTGCATCTACTAACCTTTACATAATTTGACCTCATTTAGATGAATATGGTGATGTAGATTAGTACATAAAAGCTTGGTATTTACTTTCCTTTTTATTCTAAGATCCGACTGTGCAATTTACCCATCAATGAAAATTACTAATCTGCCTTTTCAAGTTCTTCATCTCTGTTCTCTATCTGGTTGCCGACCTGAATAATATCTCAGAACACTATACTTCAAAACAACCCTAAGGTAGGAAATTAATGCATAAACCTTGGGTCTACAAATACTCAGACTCTAAAGCTTTCGAACAAAGAATTATCTACCCCAAAACGCAGCCACAGACTGCTAGCTAAAGAAAAAATAATGTAAAACGCAGTCCTAAACTTTCCCAGGTCGAATTGTGCACAAACCTAACTCGCGTAGATGCAGAGTAACTCTAATAAAATGTGTTCTGCACCGAGGATTTTAGTGTATATAAAAAGGGGCCGAACGCATACCCTAAATAAGTAGCTATAAAGGAAAAAATATTGCTACTGGTTTTCTTTTCCAAAAGCAATGCATGTAATGATTTAGCCACTATGATTGGAGATGCATCCTGGTCTATTTACTCAACAATCAAAAAGGTAAAACGCACGCATGGAGCTGAGCCACTACGGGGTTCAAAAACCGGTCCATAACCCTAAGGCATATGTGAAAACACATGCTTGGACCCGTTTACTAGGAGAAAAAAATACTGGGCGGATCTGTTAACAAAGGAAGACAAAAACCAGTGCGACCTCAATAGGTATAACTATAATAGAGATCGCAGCTCTATCATTTGTAAAACAACAGTCATATCCAGGTTATGTTTTATCTTAGGGAAAGCTCGATGCGAATCCTAAGAATGATCCAACCTCTAGACTGGGAAAAAGTAGAACGGAATATCCCTTCGATAATGAGAAGTAAAATACTCAGCCTGTTACCACTCCCCTGGACTAGTCATTTGGCATTTAAAATATTTATACCTATACAACAAAAACATTGGAATGCACACAAATCCAATGCAAAGGTTAGAACGCTTACCCAAGACGTGGACCACCTTTTCAAAACCCAGCGTGTATAGCCACTCGGCCCAGTCCACCTTTTCAAAACCCAGCATGCACAGCCACTCGGCCCAGTCATATATCACCAGTTACCTTAGATCATTTTTTAACAACCTCTATGACAGGTATTCATGCAGAGGTTTGAACCACTACGCTTGGTTCTCTCTCCCGTTCCAAGTCATTACTGAGGCCATCGCAGGAACCCCCTACCATTGCCCCTTTCTTCCTTTTAATCACCTAAAAGAAAACGACTCTCTCCCTGAAGTGCGCCGAACTTTCCAGAAAAATCATGGCAGAAAATCTGGCATTGCTTTTGCTAGCACAGGCCTCCATAAATCTAGCTGCAAAAAGAATTGCCTCCAACACATGCGTCCAATCCCTTAATAGACTTTTCTGACATACTTCCATTCGATAGCGATTTTTCCTAAAATAAAAATATGTCCATTGCACCCTTGAAAATCTAGTGGTGGAGAGTACCAAATTACCTCTCGCTTTTTTTTTTCATAGAAGGAAAACATTCCTCTCATGGGTGAAATTATCCTTTTTAATTATAAG
>LPNX011222854.1:39197-92479 GCA_001517045.1 Pseudotsuga menziesii
ATACAATAATATGCAAAATTTACAAGATATTCCAGGGAATAGGAGAGGGATATTACATTATCCTTTCTTTTTCTATTCGCATAACATTTCTAGTAGTCTTGTGCTTCTTTAAGGTTCACCTGGACCTTGGTAACCAACTATTCCAAGTGCATCATCAAATCAAGCGCTAACATGAGCCCATCCATCGGCCTATCCCAAGTAACCAGTGTTCTACACTTTCTCCCATAGAGTACATCAGAGGGAATCATCTTGGCGTAAATGTGATAACCATTTTTATACGCAAAATCTGTGAGCCTACAAGTAATCTTCCTACTTTGTTGGGTTGTTCATGACATACATCCGAAGCATGTCCTCAACAATCTGGTTTACTCTTTCTATCTATCCATCTATCTGCGGGTGATATGCAGTGCTAAAGTTAAACTATGTCTCCAATCCGGAGAATAAAGATCTCCAAAATTTTCCTGTAAACCTAATATCTCGATCTGAGATAATTTCCTTGGGTATCCCATGCAATATAAATATCTCTTTCAAGAAGATATCAACAATGTTCACTGCTTTGTAGGTTGAATTCATAGGAATGAAGTGTGTTTCTTTCGACAACTTGTCGATGACCACAAAAATATAATTATTTTGCTTCTTACTTTTTGGTAAATCAGTGACGAAATCCATACTAATGACTTCACACTTCCATTTCAGAATGGGTACCGACTACAACAATCCCAGGGGATGCTGATGCTCAACTTTGACTAGATGACATTCCTGAAATTCGACAATAAACATTGCAATGTCGGCTTTTAACTTAGGCTAGAAAAAAGAATCTCTTGATGGTAGATATCATCTTTTGATATCCCCGGTGCCCAGAGTAGGGTGCCTAATGAAATTCCATGAGGATGATGGACCGAAAGTACCTTCCTTCTTGAACATACAAACGATCCTTGGACCATAGCAGTCTAGATTCATCTACCTTGTATTCTTTTTGTTGTTGAAACAACCTATCCTCCTTGAATTTCTTTAGGATTTCAACATAGAAGGGGTCAACTCCGTTGGCCGCTCTAATATTTTCATGCAAATATGCATTGGTTTGACTCAAAGTCACCTCATTTATCATATGACTTCATGAGCTCAAAGCATAGAAAACCTTATTCTATTTTAACTTAATGTGATTTAGCCCAAAATGGTACTCCCTAAGGAAAACAAACCACTTGGCTTGCCTTGCATTCAGATCTAGCTGATCAAATAAATACTTTAGAATCATATTATCTGTCTTCAGAAGGAAGTTCCTTTCCATGAGGTAGTGCCTCCACATCCTCAAAGAATGGATGATGGAAGCTAACTCAAGATTATGCATAGGGTAATTCTTCTCATGCTCTTTTAACTTCCATGATTTATAACAGATTGCGTGATCATTATGCAAGAAGACTCCTCGAAGTCCTTCCTTGCTTGCATCCATGCAAACAACGAAAATACCATCGGGGTATTGAATTTGTAACATCAGTGTGGTCATCAAAAGCTACTTAATATTTTGAAAACTTTATTCACACTTAGCAGTCCATAAGAACTTACTTGCTTTCTTCTGCAAAGTGGTCATGGAGCAAGTGATTCTTGAGAAGTTCTCAATGAACTTTTAATAATCTCTGGCTAATCCCAGAAAGGACCCGATGTTAGTGAAACTAGTAGCGGTAGGCCAATCATATATGGCTTTAATATTTTTCAGGTCCACATATATCCCTATCTCAGAGATAATGTGACCTAAATACTGTATCTGTGGTTTGTAAAAATCACATTTACTAAACTTAGCGTAAACTTGGTGTTCTCTCAACACTTGTAGTACTACGTGAAGGTGTTCTTCCTGTTCTTCTTTATTCTTTGAATAAACCAGTATGTTGTCTATAAGACCAAGACAAACTTATCCAGATACCTACTGAATATGTTGTTCATCATAAGCATAAAGTTCGTAGGTGCATTGGTAAACCTGAACAGCATCACTACAAACTCATAGTGCCGATACCTTGTATGAAAGGAGGTTTTTTGAATATCCTCATCGTGAATCCATACCTGATGGTACCTGGATCACCGATCAATCTTTGAAAATATTATGGTTCCTCCCACCTAATTGAACAATTCATCGATCCTAGGGAGTGGATAACACTTCTTGATAGAAATTTTGTTCAACTGATGGTAATCGATGCACATCCACATCGTATTGTCCTTATTCTTTACGAACAATATCGGTGCTCCCCATGGAGACACATTGGGTCGGATATACCTGTTCTCTTCCAATTCTTGCAACTACAGTTTTAGCTCCACCAACTTAGGTGCACTCATGCGGGAAAAGGCTTCGAAAGACTAGAACTAGTCCGGGGGTTATTTCTATGGAAAATTCTAGGTCTCATTTCAGAGGTAATGCTGGGATATCCTCAGGAAACACATCCTTGAATTATTCAAGAACGGGGAAGTATTCTATGTGTTTCTCTCTATCAGACTCTATATCTCTAATTTTCACTCCAAACAACTTGCAGCCTTTCCTAATTCATTTCTTTGCTTGTAAGGCAGATATTTGTCTTACAAAAACTTTCTTTGGAATGACCTGAACCTTCACTTAGTTCCCTAGGATATCAATACACAAGATTGACTTGTGCAAGAAATCGAGCATGACATGGTGTTGTTCTATCCAATTCATGCTGATAAGTACATCATACAATCCTAAAGGTAGGATGTTCATGTTTACTTTCATAGGAAAACAATTCAGGTTTAACTCACATTCTTTAACAATTTCCAAAACTTTCTGTTTTGTACCTGTGGCTAACAGAACTAGCCAAGGTTTATCATGCTTTAGTTTTCCTAGTTTGCATTTTGTAATGTCCCCAAAAATTGAAAAAAAAATTATAGGTTAGTAAAAACTACCCAAACGGAACATTATTCACTTGTGGAAATCTATCGTACACTTCATGTACATCTATTTAGTTGTAAGTTGCTCTTACATTTTGTCTTTTACTTTAAGTCATTATTTTTAATGTATTTGATTTATGATGGTATACTCCTATTTACTTCTTAGTATTATGTTTATACTTTTTTCACTTATGTGTCGTCACTGGATTTATATGCTTCGTTCTTTCTGCATAGTCACACTTGTTAGTTATCACATCTTAACTTAACTTTGTTTGTGGGGAAAAAGTGGGTGGAGTGGTGGGACTCGCTCTCCCATGAAGGTTTGAGAGGTAAAGTATTACTTGTTACTTAGGCTTACTTAGTTCAATTGAAATAAGGCCCTTATTATATTTTACATGCATTTCATGCTTGGAACAAGATCTAAAAGAACATACTGCTAGTGGGCCATGGTTTCCTTTACTGCCTCTGATTTATAATAGGTATACATCCCATTCTCATCAATTTAATTATTAATGCTAATTTTATGTTCAGTACTTATTCTTCCTTATGTTCTTGTAAATTTTTATCTCATATCTTGGTATTAATTTTGGTTATGTTTAGTTTGTTAAAACTATTAACACTTCTTATGTTTTTTTTTTTCGGTTTGTAGATTAAGTATGTGGCCTTCATAACCAGGACATTGATTTCTATGAGGGTTAAAGTATTTAACATGGCATATTACATATGCCATGTTCACTAAACATAATCTTAGTGCTTAATTTAATGGTGTTAAGTTTATGGCTTAATGCCTAAGATTCACATGTTATTAGGACTTAAACCTATGGTACTTACATTTATAATATTACATAATTATTGGGGTTGACTTAAAGCTAGCGCAGACCATATATGGACTCTATAATTTAAACCTTATAGTGTATATGTTGTAATGTTCATGGCAATATGAAATAAGATGGCGATATAACATAAGGTGGAAATCAAATGTTAGCAGGGTTTAAGTGTTGTTATGGAGGGTGGTATTAAACAATACCTTGCAAGGAATATTAACTATGGAGAGTGTGTTTGCTAATCCATCAATGGACTCCAGTAGGTGCATTTAATGCTCTTGGAAAAATGTGACAGCCCCAAGCTTAGGGCTTGGGCACACGATGCTTCTGGAATTTTCAAAGCTTGGGTTGGGGTTTGGTATTGTTCTACGCAAGAGAAATGGAGGTGACCTCCATTGTCATGAAAGTAACATCCTGGTTGGTTTATCTGCATTATTATGGTTTCAAGGCGATAGGGTAGGGAAGTGGGGTGGATCCATTCTATTCCATCGGCTCCAAGTGTTGCAATGTGGACACGGTAATCCTGTGAGCAAGTATATAGTTGCTACCTCTAGACCCTCTTATGCATACTGCGTTTGGATTTGTTTCTTGGTTGGGGTTTTATGTTGTGGGTTTTGATTTCACCTTTAGGCTTAATATTACAGACTTGGGTTTTAATTAGATATTGTAATGTCTTTGGTCATGGGTAAAATTGTGTTTCCCTTGGCTCTACATATAAATTTTGGATTTTAATTATAAACGGTTTGGCTTTTGAGCAATGGGATGTACCATTGCTTGCAATGGTGCTATAGCCCATTGGCATGTAGGTATAGACTTCATTTTGGCTTCGGAGGCAACTGTATGGAGACACAACGATTCACCATGTTGTGTATGATGTATATACTCTGTGTCTATAATAAATAATCCTTGTCATTTAGCTTACCGTGTGTGTAATGTATATGCTATGTTAATGGTTTATTAAGGTAGTTTTGACATAGGAATTCACCTTCGTTTGAGGTTTGTGTGTTGAGTATATTTTAATGGTCTGTAAAGGTGAACATCGTGGGGGTTGAGAGACCAATTGGTGAATGGATTGATCCTTCCCCATCCTCGTTGTGATAGTCTTGGTGTTATTTCATTTCTTGCTTATATTGTATTAAATAGTTTTAATGGGATGATTCGTTAACAAAGTAGCTTTGTAATAAAACCATATTCTGTAGTTCTATTTTGGCATGGCCATAACTTAAGTGAATGGTGTGCATAACATCTATGGGATTATTTAATGTTATGAGTTGTATTTTAATAAACAAGAAGAGATTGGGCTTGTATTCCCACATGATTCGATTCATGTCTCTCTTTGTAATACACGGTTTTATAATATGATTTCGATGCTATTATAATATGTTATGATTACTGTGTAAGATGTATTATTTCAATTTGTTTATGGTAATGTTTTGATGAGTTATGTAATTTCATTTAACGGTTATGTATAAATGGAAAAGATAGAACTATGAATTCTTTTATATGAATTTATGTTCAAATATTCGTAAAGGACCACATGGATGGTCACGATTCTTCCTTCGTTCATTTAGTTCTAATGCTGATAATTTAACGATAAAGTTTTAATATTAATTTATTCTTATTATATTAGACCTTGAAAGGTTTTAGATGAGTTATTTATCTTTGGATTGAAATGTATAGATAGCTTTCAAAAATGTTTATGCATGATGACTTTATCTGTTTATATATTTATCTATAAAGTAGTTTTGTTTATAAGTAATACCCTAAGGTATCTAATTAGTATATATATTTCTTTAAATCTTGCGCCTATGATTAAATATAATTTAATTTGAACATGTCTCTACTGACAAATGAAATATTTCAGTTGATTTATAAAGAATAAATGAGCAATAATAACAGGTCTGAATTAACCTAGTTTATACATGACGCAGCTTTATAAATAATGCTGCTATAGAATTTAAACTAGGGTGTAGAACCCTTGAATAACATCATCTAATGCATTGAAATTTTAAAAAATGAATCCATACTCAGACATTGCCAAACCTTGGTATAATATTTTATAAGACATGTAAACCCTAAAAAGTATAGATAGAGCAATAATTTCTTGGTCTAGAATGCCATATGTATCTTTACCTAAGACAACCAGCATTTATGATAGAGATGAACTTAACCTACTAAGAACTCATACCTGTAATTTCTCTGAAGCTCCTTTAATGGTTGAACCTGCACACTTTTAAATAACCAGTATTATCAAATTAAGATAGATCGGACCTCTCATTTTGATGACCAAATCACTTGGAAACTACTACGTTCCTCCTAACCATGACCCAGAACCATCCCTGTCTTTAATTCAGATCCCCCCGAGCTAGACTCGAACATGCTAGTATCTTAGAGCTCCTAAGGTAAGGTTTCCCTACTGGTGCATCAGATCTAGATCAGTTTTCCTTTCCTTCTAGGAAATGTTTCTTCAAGAATTTACTTGAGAGCAAACAGGTAAAAAATGACTCCTCTAATGATAGATTAGAACCCCAAGCCTTTCCTTGGCTTGAGTCTTTATAGACAAACTTTTCAATCAAAGGGACAGTTAAATCAAGAAACCTTGGTTTTTTTATTTAACCCTTTTCAATTACTCTCCGTAATAATTAATATTTTAACTTAGGAACTTTCTGCTATTTCCTAGTTGGACTTTTATAGACATTATACTATTTATTAATATTTCATAATAAATAATAATTGATGGAGCTCTTCTTATTTCTTTCATTTATTTATATTATTAACATATTTAATTCTTTATACATAACATGTATAAAATACATAATAATATAACATTTTATTAAAATTTGTCTCTCGGCATCATATACCATGATACCTATACTTAATGACATTTCTTCGTTAAGGTCAAGTAGGTAGATGGTTTAGGTATACTAGGATAGGAAAATCTAAAAATCCTTGCATGTTAAATTACCCTCATATAATGTAGTATCTCTTCAGTACTTTGATGAGAATACATAAATTCAGAATTTCATTTAATCACTTATAAATAAGTATAATGAGATCAATATTTTTCTCGAGTCATTTTCACTTGGAAGTTATTAAATTATTTTCAGTAACCCCTAGCACTTGCCATAGCCCATACTCAACGCCTATATTTGGTAGTTACAAACATAGTGCAATTCTAGAGCTTTCACTCAACACTAAATGCTAGGATGTACTTGTACGATACACCCAAGGATACAATGACCAAGGATCTAATGCTCCAAATATTATGCTCAGCATCAACATCAAAGGCTGCAGGGATTATCCCCAACACTTGCAAATATTATATTTTCATGTGTTCCAGAGCTTCTCGATCAACACAAATGTAAGTACTCATGTGCTCCATAGCTCCTCAGTCAACACAACATTAATCACTTAGGTACACGAGAGCTCCTCGCTTAACACCAAACATCTCATCAATCATGTGCTTCAAGGTCCACGCCCAAGACAAAAACAAACAAGATATATATATTGTAACATCCCTCTTTTTATGCCTCTGAATATTTTGTAATTACTAAATGTATTTGTTTTCTAGTGAGGATCTCAAGTCCAAGGCCCCACCAGCAAAACCTTGTATTTTAGGTGATGTGATTTTCCTAGGTTATAAAACTGGGAGACTTGAGACCTGGACATAACTTAAGCAACAAGCAGCTAAATCCACTAGGGAAAGTTAAACGATGTCGAGAATTGGAAGGAAAAAAAGGCATCTTCCTTAATCGGCATAAGGTCTTAAGTGACAATCTAGGTTGAAGTAAGCATGAGTAGATTAACTTACCTTCTGGTCCTTAAGGATAGTTTGACCTGTTTCACCTAAAGGGCACCACATGCCGAGGGGTTCCTCCTTGAACTCATACTAAGTAGCTTAAGCTTCATCTCAAATAAGATATATATATATATATATATACACACACACATTGTAATCGTATTAAAGATAACTAGAGATGAAGCGTTTCCAAAAGGTGTAACTCCATAATTAATAAGAAAGGTATTGATGGCGAGTTAGTAAGTATAGGTACAACTATACTCTATATACCTATACAAACAAGAAAACCCTAATATAAATCGATGCTACCTTTTAGGTGTTCCTGGCATGATCAATATTAGTCATAAAATAAAAAGAGGGAAAGTTGGTGAGGGTCTGCCTTTTTTCTAATGAGCGATAGGGGAGTTACCTCCAACTTTATTTTAATAAAAAGGGAAACATGTAAGTGGATCCAACATCATAATAGAAACTATGATTTTTAGTAGTGGTCTTTAAAGAAAAATAAAAAAGATATTCCTCCAACGAGGAGAAAAATCCCACCTATTGAGGGAGTTTGTTTAGCTAATACATCTGTTTAACGAGAGGAATGCGCAACAATAGGGGAGGAATATTCAGAATGAGAATATTGTCAGTATTGTCATAATAACATTCCCAACCATGTTTTTTCCCATTTTAAAAACCCTAGATACAATAAGGGGAGGGCACGGGCATTTGTATGGGGAGTCGATCTTTGCAACGGGGAGAAGAAGTTCGAGCTCTACGCCCTTTATTGGTATCAATTTTTGAAATTTCTTATATGATATCTTCCTTTATTGTGGGAAAGGTGGAAAAACTGAGTGAGTTGAGGGAGAAATCTACCCATTTTGGAGAGGAGTGGGCTCTGGGTCATTTTCTTTCATGAAAGACAATGTCTGCACTTGGGAGAAAGAGGTTTAAGGGTGGGGCTCTAAGAGTGTGGGACTCTATCAGCTGGATTTGGAAAAAAAATTAAGTTGCCTCCGCGCTTATTCGAGTAAAGTATATCTTGACCCTGTACATATGGACCTGGTAAGAGTTTCCACCTTATGCATAGAGTTGTTTTCAAAATGCATACCTCGATATTGTAAAGACTAAACTAGGTATGCAGTGATCTTCTTACGCTTTGGATCTGCCCTGTATGGGATTCTTTATAGTTTTGAATTTTTATTGGAAAAGAATATCATTTGCCTCGCCCTATGATCTGAATCAAGACAGTACCAAAATTTCTATAAGAATCATATCGTAGATCCTTTTATGGGGATTTGGTTTAAGCAGATCATGGTTTTCGACTAGGTTGCATGCTCCATTACTTGTCATTTGGAAAATTACATCCTTTATATGCTATTAGTTCATGAACAGCTAGTTAGTTTTGAGGTGTTTGGCCAATGGCCTGAGAGTATATTTAAATACCTGGAGATGAGAGTCCTTACCCAGCATATGTGTGTTGGGATGTTGATCGTTTGACTGCGACAGTTATTACCATTATTCTTACTTGAGGTCGATAGGATTAACACTTATAAGAACCAAATCCATGTATTCATGAAAACACTCCTTTTGGTGCTAGTCGCTCAGATTGTAAATTAAGTTTTGGATCAGCGTTGTTTGAAGTTGCGTGGTATTTTAAGTGTACAAAACAAATTGACGTTTTCTTGGAACAGGTGAATTCAGTTTCAGTGAGACCATAACCATTAAAAGAGAAAACTTATCCACTAGTTAGGGAGCTCGTTGCATATTGCATTAACCTGTATATCACTTTGTGTTTTGTGAAAGGAACAACTCCACCTTTCCTTGCTTTCGCTGGGTATTTCATTACCCTCTTTTGATTGGAAGTCGCTATGAAATTGGAGTGAGAAAATCGACCGACGAATTTTTGAAAATCACTGGGTATTGCTTGTCCACAATTCGATGAGAACGGTTGGGTTTTATTCTATATATATCTATAAATCGTAGATTCTAGAGATCTGAACAATGGCATACTTGTTTCCTTTTTCATTCAAACTGGTAACATATTGTCAACCTCTTTTTGCTTTCTTTTTGGATTTATATTAGTTTTATGCTGATAACATATCTCGGAGAATAACCAGAGTTGACTTGCAAGGTCAATCCAATATACCACAATATCTATTAATGTAAGATTTTATACTTTTAAATAAACTATACATATGTATTTATAATGCATGACTTTTGAGAAAAATAATGACATTTTAGTCGTGAGAAACCAAACCCTATAATTGATTTTACCACTGTGTCTGGTTAAGAGGGTGGTTCTGGGTATACAAGTTGTGGTTTCGGGAATACAAGTTGGCCGGTTGAATAAATAATTTTAGTATGATGGCATTTTATTTTGATATCTTTTGAAATGAGGTAATACTCTAATTATTTAATAAATATATGTTAAAACCACTCATACATTTATAAAGAGGAGGAGGTTCATAAGAGTAGAATGATGGGATGACATTCCAACATCAGATAAATCACTCTCTGAAGAGTAATGTAACAAAATGTATGACAACAATCTGGTTTGTCGCAGTTGTGATCCTTTAATAAAATAATGTCACAGGATGTGACAGTTTGGTGGACGTAGCCCAGGGACTTGGGTGAACCACATACATTGTTGTCCTTCTTGGTTTGTGTTTGATGTGTCCATTTTCTTGTATCGTGTTATGTGTTGTTATTGTTTGAGTTGATGTTGCACGGAGAATGATCAGTCAAGTAATCATATTCTGCACAGTAAGTTGTTTAAAGTACCATAAAAATGAATGCTAAACAATAGTATGTTTTGACATTGCATCATTATGAATGGTGTGCTGTTATATTTGTAATGGTAATTGTATGACTTTAGAACACATGAAGGCACACCCCTCAGGTTCTATCTAAATAAAATTGGACAGTCCATTAAGTTGAAAGGCTATATAAACGAATTGATCTACAATTTTGGGTGGATATATATATTGTCATAAGTAATCAATAAACATTGCAAATGAATAGAAAGACTGATTAAGGAAGGGGGATGTTTGGATAGTAGAAGATAGATGAATACTTGTAAAGAAGGTATGTATTGTTTTCCCATGAAAAATTCAGTAGTACCTAAGTAGATTGGTAATAAAAATCGATGTTCGCAATTTGCAGCCAGCATGACAAAATGAAGATTGATATTTTGATGAGTATGAAACAACTTGTTTTTACATTGAGTAAAGGTATTATTTATCCTTAAGGTTCCATCCTAAACTATTATTTGTTGATCTTTATTAAGTATAAGCTTCTAACATTTAAGTTAGAACTTAGCATGACTTGTAAACAAAGGTAATTAAAAACTCGATTTTTTTTTCACGATTTACATTGATGTAATAGAGGGATGTCACATATGGTATTAGAGCTAGATACAACACTGGACCCTTAAATAATGGGCTAACATCATAGTTTTGAAGGATTACATTTGGAAGAAATTGCAACGCAGCAGTTCATACTCTCTCGGGATCAGTTGTCGAATTAAAACTAGGTGTCTATTCAATACAGAAGGCTTTAGATGGCATTCATTTTATGTCTTCGATAGAGGTAATTTTTTTTCCACAAAAATAGGGTTGCAAGATGTTAAAAATAGGGTTATTCTTATTGTCCCATTTCGAAGAGGAGAAAAGGGTGATTCAACAGTTTAACCAAAAATACATTTGACGGGTATTATCAAACTGCAAATTTTTTTCTTTCGGTGTACTTATGTTTGTGATAGAGTCTTGGTGGTTTTCATGCGAATAGCCATGTGAGATTACAAATATAGATTCGAGTTGCATTAAGGAGAAAGTATTTAGTTATATTTTGTATATTTGATACACACTCATAAATGCCCCAAAAATTACCTCAGAAGTAGAACTGAATTATCTAGCAACCCCGATATCTAATTTCCTCGTAAATTGTAAAATTGGCGAGATGTTGTATTAACATAAGTTCATTTGTTGGTTTCTAATCTTAAAATTTCATGATATCAGGCCAACAAAACATTTGGATGCACTCCAAATATGTGGAGGACACAATAAATAAGGACTGTATATAGCATGTGCATTTAATTTGTAGATTGAATGAATTCCTCTGTATATATATCTGTCAATGATATATTTGCTTGTTCAAAAATTCACAAGGATTTTCCAGAATTCATGCTTTTAATTTACAGATTGAATGAATTCCTATGTCGATTCCTCTGAATGATAGCATTTATAGAGGGTTTTTCTGAATTTATTCTTTTAGATATAGATATTTTCTTGTTCAAAAATTCACAAGGATTTTCCAGAATTCATGCTTTTAATTTATAGATTGAATGAATTCCTCTGTGGATTCCTGTGAATGATATCATTGCTGGAGGTTTTTTTCTGAATTTATTCTTTTAGATATAGACATTTTCTTCTTCAAAAATTCACAAGAATTTTCCAGAATTCATGCTTTTAATTTACAAATTGAATGAATTCCTATGTGGATTCCTGTGAATGATATCATTGCTGGAGGTTTCTCTGGATTTTCTATTTTAGATATAGATATTTGCTTGATAAAAAATTCACAAGGATTTTCCAGAATTCATAATTTTAATTTACAAATTGAATGAATTCCTATGTGGATTCCTATGAATGATATCATTGCTGGAGGGTTTTTCTGAATTTATTCTTTTAGTTATAGATATTTGCGTGTTCAAAAATTCACAAGGGTTTTCCAGAATTCATGCTTTTAATTTATAGATTGAATGAATTCTTATGTGGATTCCTATGAATGATATCATTGCTGGAGGGTTTTTTTTTTTGAATTTATTCTTTTAGATATAGATTGAATGAATTCCTATGTGGAAATATGTGAATGATATTTTCAGAATTTTTGCATTGTATGCGGTTAAGATGATTACCTCTTTTGCTTACATGGGAGCCAGTGATGTTAGTGAGGTGCATTTGTTTTGGAATAAGTACTATTGTAGACATGTCTCCCTACTCTTGGATATATGTTTTTCTGTATTGTTAGTCATATTTAGTCTCGGGTTGCGCCGCTTTTAACTTTCTAATTGTTTATGGTGCAAGATGCATGATGGGTAAGTCTCAGTTTTGTGGATGTTTGATCGTTCCGTGTAGACTCTTATATACTTGGTTATACATTTGACACTTAAATGTGAAGAACAATTACAGCCTAATGTTTCTTGTGTAACTCGACAATGGTGAAAGGTGTCCTTTTCTTTTGGTCAGTGAGGGTCAATCACCGATGACGGGTGACATCAGGAATTGTATATGCTAAATAAATTATGGAGCTAAATTTGTGCATCATAATCAATGGTAAGAGTTTCTAGCTATATCATGACACTTATTAATTATGATTGATTTTCTTTAATGAGTTTATTGCAGCATTAAACAAGGATAGATCTTGCAATTGAAGTTGTCGTAGTTACTGTAAGTGGCCTTCTACATTAAAGTGTAAAGTACAATTGCAGTCCAATTTTGTTTTGTGCGGCTTAATAATTATGAAATGTGCATTGTATTTGTAAGTCAAAGATAGATGATAAGTGACAGAAGCAATACTGCATGATAAATGAATTACAGTTTTAAACATGTGCATCATAACCATGTAGGCAATTGCTAGAGAATCTAGTTGTATTATGGCACTTGCTAATTGTTATATAGTTACAACATAGATTCATTGATATAAGAAGCATATTTTCAGTTTTTTCTTCTCGAATGGCACACATTGTTAAGGATAGTTGGATATATTTACCATTGAAGACAACCTGGTGGGACACTATGAGTGGTTGAATGTTTTATGTGGTTTGTTGCGAATTGTGTTGTTGTAGGAAATTGAAAAGGTTTTTGTGGCTTCTTGTGAATGCCTTCTTGTCAATTCTGGTGTTAAAAGAAATTGAAAAGGCTCTTATCTGATGAATAAGAAATGAAGTAAGACATGACTTATGCTAAAAATTTGATGTTCTTTTGATAAACTGACCACCTATGGATTGATTGTAGGCATGGGAAGTTGTGGCCCTAAGGAGTGCTAAAGCTCTAGGACTATAAAGAGTTAAGAATATATGAGAAAAATATCATGGGCATAAAGTTGTCACCATGAGGAAGTGGTGATGGAGGTAGTGGTTGAAAGCTACCTTGTTTTTTCCCCGGGCTAGCGAGGGACCACTATGCATTCTGGGGACCCCTAGATGTAAGAAATTTTGGTTAAGACTCGTTCCGCACACATTGAGAGAAATGTCACATGAGTGGGGGACTCTGTGAAGAGAATAACCTCTAGGTACTGCGGGGGTGTGCGAGAATAGAGGTGCCTCATCTTGGTGAAGCACCCTAAAGAGCACAAAAAGGAGATATGCCTAAGGAAGGGTATCATCCTTGTGTTGGGTGGCTTGAATCAGTACTTGGAGTACTGTTAGCACTTGGTGTACTGGGATGGAGGACATCTAGAGAAAGAATAATGCCAGGAATAGGTATGTGCATTACAGGTAAACTGGTACCTATGAGGTTATATGTCTATTTATTGGCAAATAGAACCGACATGAATATTGGAACCACTGTGGATTATGGAAATGGTATAGTGTTGAATTTTTGAGTTATACATTGTTATCAATGTTGATATTAGAAGACATGCATATTTAGGTCACAATGCAAAAGGATATATGGTTTATGTTTTAGTGAAATAATTAATTTTGGACATGATGCATTGAAAAAAAAAATTTGGGTTAGACCCGAACTGTTTGCAGGGAATTGCAGGTCTTGAACGATAGGGTCTTGAGAGAATCAAAAGATCTCCAGGGATTCAGAATGAAGAGAAGAAAAGAAGAAAAGAGGACGAAATAGAAGAAGGAAAGATGGTCAAAGAAAACGCTGGAACACCGAGGATGGTGTTATCTTAAGGGGGGAAGGATGTAACATCCCTCTTTTTATGCCTCTGAATATTTTGTAATTACTAAATGTATTTGTTCTCTCGTGAGGAGATCAAGGCCAAGGCCCCACCAGCAGAACCTTTTATTTTAGGTGATGTGATTTTCCTAGGTTATAAAACCGGTAGACTTGAGACCTGGACATAACTTAAGAAACATGCAGCTAAATCCACTAGGGAAAGTTAAATGGTGTCGAGAATTGGAAGGAAAAAAAGGCATCTTCTTTAATCGGCATAAGGTCTTAAGTGACGATCTAGGTCGAGGTAAGCATGAGTAGATTAACTTACCTTCAGGTCCTTAAGGATAGTTCGACCTATTTTGCCTAAAGGGCACCACGTGCCGAGGGGTTCCTCCTTGAACTCATACTAAGTAGCTTAAGCTTCATCTCAAATAAGATATATATATACATTCTAATCATCTTAAAGATAACTAGATATGAAGCGTTTCCAAAAGGTATAGCTCCATGATTAATAAGAAAGGTATTGATGGCGAGTTAGTAAATATAGGTACAACTATACTCTATATACCTATACAAACAAGCAAACCCTGATATAAATTGATGCTACCTTTTAGGTGTTCCTAGCAAGATGAATATTAGTCATAAAATAAAAAGAGGTAAAGTTGGGGAGGGTCTGCCTTTTTTCTAATGAGCAATAGGGGAGTTACCTCCAACTTTCTTTTAATAAAAAGGGAAACATGTAAGTGGAGCTAGCATCATAATAGGAACTCTGATTTTTAGTAGTGGTCTTTAAAGAAAAAGCAAAAAGTTATTCCTCCAACGAGGAGAAAAATCCCACCTATCGAGGGAGTTTGTTTAGCTAATACCTTTGTTTAAGGAGAGGAATGCGCAACAATAGGGGGGGGATATTTAAAATGAGAATATTGTCAGTATTGTCATAATAGCATTCCCGGCCATGTTTTTTCCCATTTTAAAAACCCTAGATACGATAAGGGGAGGGCATAGTCATTTGTATGGGGAGTCGATATTTGCGACGGGGAGAAGAAGTTCAAGCTCTATGCCCTTTGTTGGCATCAATTTCTGAAATTTCTTATATGATCTCTTCCTTTATTGAGGGAAAGGAGGAAAAACTGAGTGCTTTGAGGGAGAAATCTCCCCATTTTGGAGAGGAGTGGGATCTAGGTCATTTTCTTTTATGAAAGACAATTTATGCACCTAGGAGAAAGAGGTTTGAGGGTGGGGCTCAAAGAGTGTGGGACTCTATCAGCTGTATTTGGAAAAATGATTAAGTTGCCTCCTCTCTTATCCGAGTAAAGCAGATCTCGACCCTGTACAGATGGACCTAGTAAGCGTTTCCACCTTATGCATGGAGTTGTTTTCAAAATGCAGACCTCAATATCGTAAAGACTAAACTAGGCATGCAATGATATTATTATGCTTTAGATATTCCCTGTATGGGATTCTTTATAGTTTTGAATTTTTCTTGGAAAATAATATCATCTGCCTCGCCCTAAGATCTGAATCAAGACGGTACCAAAACTTCTATAAGACTCAGATCGCAGATCCTTTGTTGGGGATCTAATTTAAGCAGATCATGGTTTTCGACTAGGTTGCATTCTCCATTACTTATCATTTGGAAAATTACATCCTTTATATGCTGTGAGTTTCATGAACAGCTAGTTAGTTTTGAGGTGTTTGGCCAATGGCCTGAGAGTATATTTAAATACCTATAGATGAGAGACCTTACCCAGCATATGCGTGTTGGGATGTTGATCATTTGACTGCGACAATTATTACCATTATTCTTACTTGAGGTCGATAGGCTTTACACTTATAAGAACTAAATCCATGTATTCATGAAAACACTCATTTTTGTACTAGTCGCTTGGATTGTAAATTAAGTTTTGGATCAGCGTTGTTTGAAGTTGCGTGGTATTTTAGATGTACAAAACCAATCCATGTTTTCTTGGAACACGTGAATTCGGTTTCAGTGAGACCATAACCATTAAAAGAGAAAATTGATCCACTAGTTCGGGAGATCGTTGCGTATTGCATTAACCTGTATATCACTCTTTTTTTTGTGAAAGGAACAGCTCCACCTTTCCTTGCTTTCACTGGGTATTTCATTACCCTTATTTGATTGGAAGTCGCTATGAAATTGGAGTGAGAAAACCGACCCATGAATTGTTGAAAATCACTGGGTATTGCATTGTCCACAATTCGATGAGAACGGTTGGGTTTTGTTCTATATATATCTAGAAATCGTAGATTCTAGAGATCCGAACAATGGCATACTTGTTTCCTTTTTCGTTCAAACTGGTAACGTATTGTCAACCTCTTTTTGCTTTTTGTTTGGATTTATATTAGTTTTATGCTGATAAAATATCTCAAAGAATAACCAGAGTTGACTTGCAAGGTCAATCCAATATACCACAATATCTATTAATGTAAGAGTTTATACTTTTAAATAAACTATACATATGTATTTATAATGCATGAATTTTGAGCAAAAGAATGACATTTCATTCATGAGAAACCAAACCCTGTAATTGATTTTACCACCCTGTAATTGATTTTACCAGCGTAAGCTTGAAATATTTATTTGATCAACAAAATATGAATGCAAGGAAAGTTAGATGGCTAGATTACCTTAGTGAATACAATTTCAAGATCAAACACAACCAAGGGAAGGAAAACAAAGTGGTTGATGCCTTACATAGAAATGTAAGAATGAATTTTATAGCTACCATTAGCAGTTATAAAACAAAATTAGATGATAAATTTGAAGAAGGGAAAAAATGGACAAAGAACACCAAAACCTAAGAGAAAAAATAACTAATAACAAATCTGAGAATATAAAAATAGATTACGGTTTAAATGAAAAATGCTTAATGTTATATAAAAACAGACTTTATGTACCTAACATACCATAAATTAAATTGTTCATTCTAAGTGAAGTACATAAAATCCCTTATTCCGGCCATCTGGGGTATCAAAAGATGATATCAATGTTAAGAAAATAGCATTTTTGGCCTAAAATGAAGAATGAAGTTGCCGAATATATAGCTAGGTGTATAGAATGCTAGCAAGTTAAAGTTGAGAACCAACAACTAGCAGGTATTTTGCAACCATTAGCAATTCCAAATTGGAAATGAGAATTTATCAGACTTGATTTTATAACTCGATTGCCTAAAAATAAGAAACAAAATGATTCTATAATGGTAGTGATAGAAAAACTAAGAAAGGAAGCACATTTTATGCCTATTGAAATGACTTGTAAGGCTTCTAACATTGACAACATCTTTATGAAGGAAATTTTTCAGTTGCACAAAATTCCAAAGGTAATAATTTTCAACGAAGATCCTAAGTTTAGTGGTAATTTTTGGAAGTCTAAAGAAATAGACACTAGATTGAATTTAAATACTTCTTATCATCCATAAATGGATGGAAAAACTTAAAGAGTCAATCAAGTTCTAGAAGACATGTTATGAATGTATGTTAGAGACTATCCCAAGAAATGGAAATATTATTTGCACTTAGTCAAATTTGTGTATAATAGTAATTATCAAGATTCAGCTAAACATAGTACGTTTGAAATATTGTATGGTACGAAATGATATACTCCCATTTAATGGAGTAATCCGGCTGAAAGGTTGATGTTAGGACCTGATTTGTTAAAAGAACTAGAAATAATAGTGAAATAGATACAAATCAATCTGAAAATTGCACAGGACAAACAAAAGAGTCATGTAGACCTTAAAGACTAAAAAATAATTCCAAGTAGGTGAGCATGTATTTGTCAAGTTAAAACCCAGAAATAGGTCCTTTAAGTTGGGGAGTTGTATTAAATTAGGACCCAGGTATTGTGGACCATTCGAAGTGTTGGAAAGAGTTGTACCAATGACATATCATTTATCTTTGCCACCTAATCTTAGAATGCATAAAGTATTTCATTTTTCCATATTGAAAAAGTGTGTGCATGATGCTAATCATTTGATCAAGTGGAATTTTATTCAAGCAGAAACCGAAGGTGATTTTCAGGTGGAACCAGACTGTATTCTCGACAGGAGGAAAATTTTTCTCTGGAATCGCACCATTGGACAGGTAAAGGTGCAATGGAAGCACCTCAGTCGAGATGAAGCAATGTGGGAATTGGAGAGTCATATGCGAGAGGCATATCCAACTCTTTTCCAAGAAGAATCATAATAAAATCAAGCAACATCAAGGACAATGTTGAACTTAAGGGGGGTGTTTGTAACCCATCTAGAACTGAAAAAATAAATATTTTTATTTTATTGATAAAAAATTATGTTAAAAGTTATTGTAAAATTTTTATGACCAAGTTGGGCAAGGATGACCGTAATTGAATATTTATTTATTTAAATCATTAAATGGATACACATATATCCAAATGATACTATTCAAAGAGTGTTCATTGACCCACTAAGAGGAATGAGCAGTTGTATAAGGCTAAATGGCAAGTGGCGACACTAGCATTTGAATTTCTAGTTGTTGTAGGAAGCAAAATCCCTAAAATTGTGGTCATGTTCCCTAAGAGGAGGAACTAAGTAGCTGGCTCATTTAATTTCAAAATTGACCCAAAGACCTAGGAAATACTATAAATACCATCGAATTGATATAGAGGCTCATTAAATTCTATTCAAAGTGAATGAACCTTGTAATTGCTGCAAACTTAAAAATAAGGAACATAAGGAATTCAATGAGGGGATAGCTAAAGTGAAATTGATGAGAGTTAAATATACTATTGAGTGCTAAATTGCAGATATTTTCTTTGTATGATGTTACACATCATCTTTGTCCCATTGGTTAAGTGAACAGGCTTGGGGTCCTAAAGCAAGTGATCTTGGCTTCTTCTAGGAGACGTTTGGGAGGAACAATCTCCTTTGGGTGTGTGTCCCCCTTATGCAACTTTATCCAGGTTCTAAGTTGTTTTGTGTATCATCTGTGATTTTATTCTAAATATGTATCTCGAAGTTTATGAATGTTGATGGATTTCTAAGTAGAACAAGTTAAAAAGATCTTAGTTCTGTATTATTGTTTTATGAAGTACGACTTAGATTTAGAGAAATTAATAGTAACTATATTTTAAATAAAATAGTTTTATCAGTAGATATTTTGTAATGAATTTATTTTGATTTCATTATTCTATTCATCTAGTTTTCTCTTAATATACTTCTATGTCTAAATAAGGTATTAAGTTTCCAAAGTGAGTTCAAAAACCCTCATCAGTGTGTGCTTATCTTAAGCCAGTTGACTAGAAACTATTTCTATTATTTATTCACTTTTCTAGTTCTCTATACGTTAACAAATTTTTTAGGAGCAGAGTTAAATAAATTTTCCATTATAGTTGAAAAATCTAGGTATTAACATAAGTTAATTTATGGTTTAAATTTTTGAAACAAGCATACTCAGGAATAAATCGAACTCTGTGGAATATATTTATAGTACTTAAATACTTCTCACCTAAATCATTATCTTATAAATTTTTAATTTATAAAGTATAAATAAAAAAAATTATACTATGGAAACCATTTACAGTTTCGGGGTAGTAGTATGAAAAACACTTAGTATTTAGTTTAAAAAGCAATGCAAGTGAAAGGTTCAATCCGTGTAACCCCTCAAGAGCCAAACTGAATTTATACTATGACCAGGTTTTAAAAACATCAATAATGAACTTTAATCAAAACAAAATTAAAATTATATATGCTAAATCCTTACGCCTCAAAACCATATTATATAGTATTTATAAATAACAATCGGATTTCGAATCTATGACAGAGGTAACAGCACTTTCGCCTCACGGCCCAAAACATCAAATAAAATTTACAGAGAACTAAGCGTTGGAAAATAAGTATTAATTAAATAGGCGTGAGATCAAAACATGCCGAGGGGATTCGACTAAATCAAACAAAGGAGAAAAGACTACTTAATTTTAAACCATTAAACTATTGGAACAAAAGTTTGAAATTGATAAGCAATCCATTGTCAAAGAAAACCCATTATGGCGCTAAATAAATCCATCTTATTAATTTTCCTGACAGAGCATCGCTCTTTGAAAACAATATATATATAACCTAATAGAACAATGGCCTCATACCCTTAACCATACAAATATTAACTACTAAAATAACCATGAGTGCTGAAGATTACAAATGGCCTTCCACGACTTAAAGAGATTTAAATAAAACTATAGAATTATAATCAAAACGACATCTAGAATGAAGGTCTTTGCAATTTATAAAGTTTAGAAATTAAAGAGACTATATAATTGCAACAACAAACCCACATGGGAGTTCCATATAAAACAACAACAGATTTACAAGTTTTAGAGCAAGAGTCAAAATGACTTCTCAAACACTCGTTAGAAATCAAGAACTCTGGCATAGCAAAACTAATAAAACACATTACAGTCTTATCACACCATGACATTCCTCAAGGGTAGAACCAAAGAAGGTTACCATTTGTTCTTTAACGACAAGGAAAATGCAGGATTTAGTCCATAACATGAGAGTCAAAAACCAAAGCCACAAGTTACAGAGCCATGCGAAGCAAGGTGACAAGTCTTACCAGAGTCAAGAATCCACCACCATGATGGATTTTCAAAAATTCAAGTGCAATAACCCAATCCAAGACCTTGTGGACATCAAAAACATGCATAGGTTAGCAAGAGATCGTAATTTATTTTCACAATAATGGAAGCGATAATGCAAGTAATATAAATAAATTACCTTGTAATGTTTTAAAAGGCCACTAAAAAAGTAAGGGCTTCATCACTAGCGCCTCCATCACGTTGAACCAGAGCCACTTGAGAACAACTTTAGTGCAGGTAGTCCTCCAAGATTTAACGGAATGGGAACATAATCTTTAGTCCACAAACCAACTGCTTACAACGAAATTTGATGCCAGAGAAGAGAGTTTAGAGCATTAGGTCAATAGCCTAAAGGCCAAAGGATGAGGCCAAGAACTTGGCTCTCTCCCTCTCTTCTTCATCATAGTGTAAAAATCAAATAATATATCCACCAGACATCTGATGAAAAACAAGGAACACTAAAACCCTTAGGGTTTTCTATTAGAACATCATGCTTTCTAGTTGGTTGTATTAAATCCATCACATGGCATGGAAGTGTCACATTTAAATCAAAAATTCAAACACCATTTCGATATAGTTCCAAAACCATCATTGTATTTCCTTCGATTCCATAACGTTTTTCTTATTTTGTGCTTGTATGATCATATGTTAAGGGAATCTTTTATTTCCTTTTGTCTTTTTCTTAGGCCCTTGCTTAGGATTTATTGTATATCCTTATCTTAGGACCTTGTTATAACTAGTAGGTTGTAATCCCTTCATTGATGTCACATGCAAGGAGTTACATAAGGGTTGCATTTTCCATAAGGAGCTAAGTAAGACCTGTAACCCACCTCCCCAGCTTCTATCTAGAAACAAATAACATTCAAAGGGTAGCATAACCAGCAAACACAACAACTTAACTCACATAAAATAAGTGTGAGATATCTTTTCTCACAGGACATCAAGTAAAGTAGTGTCGTCATGACATTAAGTCGCATCATAATGTTGTCATAAAGAGTCATTTATACTCGATGGATAAAATACTAAACACATTTTAAAGATCATTTGAATTTATTTATCCTTTATTGTCGCAATTAGACTTAAGTCACATTTTAATGTTGTCGTAACTATGTCCTTGATGTTAAGTGCAAATTGAACACTGTATGGATTCTTTTATCCTTTATATCTACAGATAGGCCTACACTTAAAAAAAAATACAAAATTTGGAGATGTTACATAGTAAATAACAAAACAAAAGCTCACATTTTAAATATATATATCACTTTTAAAATATAGATTGAGATTGAGTGTATATTTTGTCTTGCAATAATATAAAAAGAAAAATAAACAATAACAATTGAGTTTGAACTTTACTTTGCAATAAAATAAAATAAAAATTAAGATGGATCAAATTCTATAGATATTATGATACAAATGGAAAACAATCATTTTAAATTATTTATGACAATATAATTTACTTTAAAACAGTTTCTTTATAGAAGTAAAGGTGCCACAAAAATTATAAAAGTTAAGATAAATGATTGATAATGGTAAATAAACTAATATAGATCCATTCTTTCTCTCTCTCTCTCTAATAAGGGATTATATGTTGAAGGATGGTAATTACTGCAAGTAGTGATTGTTCACAATTTAAGAAGTAATTTAAAGTTCTTGGTCTCTCTAGAGAATGAAAAAATCAAAATTAGTACATTTGACCTAGAAAATTTTGTTGTAGCTACATCTTTCTCGAGATGTCTCTGCATATCGATTTAATAAATTATCTTCACATGGTATCATAGAACGACGAGCCTCTTTGGAAATACAAAGAGAAATTTTAATACACCTCAAAAATAGTAGAGGGGAGAGATGAAATCCGCCACTACAAAGGAGAAGATGTACATTGATAGGTTTGAAGTGAATATCGCTCGTAGAAGAAAAAGAAACTATTTGAAGATATTGAAATGCTGAAAAAGGGAAACAAAGAAGGCCTAGATCATATTCTAGCAATGTTATATGAGCGCTAACATTGCTTTCTAGCCATTTAAAAGGTAGTGATAGTAGATCCTAAAATTGTTTATTTCAAACACAACGAATCTCGAGAGAGATGAAAAATACCTGTTGATGGCCATCCTTCAACCCTTTAATACCTCCATTTGGGCCCCTCAAATGTATTGGATTTGTATGTAAATATTTTAAATATGTGATGTATGAATCCTAATGTGGATATTAAGGCTATCCCCTCTACAAAATTCTAATCTTATAAAAAATGCATTTTATATATTGTTGACATGTGCTAGTCACCCATGGAAAATGTAAAAACAATGTAAATATTTGTAATGCAAATAAAAGTCTAGGAGCTAGCTATGGAGGCATATAAAATGAGGGGTTGTGTTTATCCACTACGAAGAGGAGAGGAATGCATGAGATTAAATCCTTTGTTTCAAAGTGTCATCTTGAGAGCCCATGCATCATAAATGGTAAACAACTATTGAATTGAATTTCATTGTTGATATTTAATTCCGTCATAACAAAACTACTGAGAAATCAACTCATGAATTTAATGGAGCATGGACCAATCCCAAAAATTCATATGGATGAGTATAGGCTAATTTTTGGGTAACTAGAAGTCAATTTCCCTTATGGGGATTTATTTCCCTTCATTCCCATTCCATTGTTGAGCAACCAATGGGGCATTTTTTAGAATTTTGTGTATTCACAACAAGAAAAAAAATAGAAACTCTAACCAAAGAAAAAGCCACATGTTAAAGTCTTAAGAATGTTTATAAATTAATGTGGGTTATGAAATCTAGTCGCGGTTTCATAGATACAACCTTGGGGTGAATTTGAGAGTGTCAAAACCAAAAAAATATGTGGAAAACCAAATATTTAGGAGCCTAAAAATTGAATTTCATAGTTGTTAGTTACTTTGACCAAAAATTGGAAAATCCAAGAGAGGATTCAATCCAGGGATAGATGACGGGTTGGAATTGCTTGATAAACCCAGTGTAGGTAGAGAAATATGAAGGTGTATTATCTTGGACCTTTCTATTCCTACCCTGAAGAGAACTGGAGTAACGAGGAACCTAATGGACTATGTAGTAGAGAAGGTGACCTTCACTGTGCTCGGTGTGGTAGGTATTATGGGTGCTCAGGATGGATGCGACCACTTAATATTCCTATAGCTTTGTGGTTGAGCTCAGTGGCTTAACATAACATTCTCCTTCATCGTCTGTCTACATGCTTGATAAACATAGTTGTGTGTTGGCTTAGTATGAGTGTGTGACTATGGATGTGAGTAAGCCTAACTAGTTTCTCCATAGTGGATACATTTCCTAGTTCAGTGGTGACCTCTCGGTGGAGAGATAAAGTGCTAGACAGAGTGCTTATGGTTGGGTGAATTGTATTGAATGTCGTGTTGTATCCAATCTATCCATATGAAATCTTAACTGTGATGAAAATTGATAGATTTCATCTCAGATCTAGATTTGAAGAGAAAAATAGAAGGGGTAGAAAGAGCTTTGTTGATCACCACAGATGAATACAAAATCCTAAACCAAGTCCATGTGTTTCATTTGAATGTCAATCAAGTACAATAGCATAGAAGGATGGTGTAAGAAGGAGTAATTTCTCCCTTTGACATATGTAAAGCTATGTCAATGTATTACTAACCGAAGTAAGTTTCCCTATGTACATTTTGACAGTAATATGATAGTTAGTAAATAGAGTTAGGTAAATTAGTTAATGTGGGAATGTTGTGAAAAATATTGCAAAGGGTGAATCCTTCCCACTTGGTGAGGGTAAAAGTGTTTCATGTTGCAGTAAGGCTTCAGTATTAGGTTCCCTTTTGTTGTGGGTGAGTGCTCCAAGTGATTTTGAAAGTGGTTATTAGTGAAATAAAAGAAAAAAAATGAAAATGAAAACCAAATTAAACAAATATAAAAAGGGGTTGAAATAAAAATTCCAACAACCAATACATGCCAAACAAGTTCTTGTATTCCTCAATGGTCAAGGATGTATGACACCTTAGAGATGTGTACTACAAATAAAAGAAAATAATCCCTCTAAGGGAGGTTTATTTAGTCCATAGTAGATGTCAAGTGGCTTTAATAACAAATAGAAAAAACAATTTCCCATTGGAGAAAGGTTTCAAGGGAGCTTGATAAATGCTAAAAAAGAGGGAAGAGGTGATCTATAAAGGATCTCTAGCACAATTCCAGCAGCACAGCCTTGGTTTGACTTGTTTTTACAATAAGAATGCCCATGGATTCCTTTTATATATGAAGAAGTGGCAAATAAATAACAAGATCGAAATGTGAACCCAATGACTCATGATCTAGCTTGAAAATACACAAACAGGGGCCATTCAATGAACCCAAGTGTGTGCGGAGCCAAAATTCAAATTCTTGGAGGTAATTGAGCTTTCATGGGTCTTTAATACAGTGAAAGTGGTTTAGATATTATTGGTTGTGTATGTCGCATTGATCTCAAAAGGAAATCTGTGGTGGTCAGATGGGTGTTGAACTGGAAATACTTACGATAGTGCACATAAATAAATAATTGGTTGTGTAGTATTGTATTTTGATTATTTTTTGGAATTTTTGGACTTGTGATGCTTCTTGGATATTCTAAGGTTATATTCAATGGGATCCATGTGATATGGTGGTGATTCCTTAATGTGTAAATCCCAAAAATGTCGTGTGTGTGAAATATTTAGTGTTAGCAAATGCCCCCTCTAATATGAGGTTGGAAGGGTACTCTAGAGACGATAAGGCATCATCATCTATTTTGTGTTCTATCTTTTTTTTTGTGAACATGCAGGGGAAAAAATAGAACCTTCTTAAGGGGAAGGTTCCTGGTGGAGCTAGAACTAAGAGTGTTGTTTTATATAAATGAGGCAGGCATACCCATTCTCATGAAGCTATGCCAGAGTGGCTAGAAAATGAGGAGACCAAGGGGTCAAATCATAAAACTATTAGGATATGGATGAAGGTAGATTCACTCCATGTTAGAGTACATGATCCTGAAAATGATGTCATTGGTGTTGAAGAAGTGAAACTATGGAATATATTGAGATTCCTATGGGAGTATGGTACTCAAAGACTATGAAGTCATTGAAAGGAGTACTTAACTATACTGGATATATTGCTACCATGATTTGCAAATGTGAACACTCCTACCTTTGAAACGTATGACTCTCATTGATGTGATAGATGTGCTTATGCCGAGCATAGGGGATACCACTAAGTTAGGGATCATTAATTTATATCCCTACATAGTTCGAGGAGGTCCCTTATATTGATTTAAAGGGATCCCAGGGTACCACTGCGACAACTTCAACTCTAAGAATATAAGGAATTGATGTTGATGAAAGATGAAGTACATGATAAGGCCAGGGTATTCATCCTGTAAACAAACATCATTATGTAACCAAATTTGGGACTAACATACTTGACAAAAGAATGGCTCATAGGTGTGGGGATCATAACTTCCTTTGATCGATGTGTACCTGGAGAGTAAGTGATGAAAACATATCTTCAAAATATAGGGAGATAGTGTAATGGAGGGAGACAAACTACAAATGAAGGGTTTGTTAGCGACACATTACAGAGGTAATAGTGACCAACAAAAATCACAATGCTATAGATAGGGAGACTCAACTACATTTATTAAAGGAAATCAAGGAGTTGCTTCATAAAGAATTGAAGGGTTCCTATGGTTTTGAGTGTGGTGGGAAAAAATTTGTACATAAATAATAACTATGTTCTCCCAACATTTTGGGGCATGTCGGACACCAATTCGATGATGGGTGGGATTCCTGTGGTATTTGGTGATTAGAGGATCAATTTCATGATGGATAGGGTTCCCATGGTTTTTAGTGGGTTGGGGATCGTTTTTCTCAATGAAGTGAAGGTTATTTTGTAAAGGAGAATACAAGTTCTCCATGAATCAATGTTATGCAGGTTAGTCCTATGGGAAGAGCTGAATAGAATTGGTTATTGTCGAGGTGCTAGGGGGGGCATTATTGTTTTTGTGGAGGTAATTATATGAGGATATTGCATATGGGAAAATTTTCATGGAGGTATGAGAGGGTCGTGATGAATATTGCTTGTAACATGTGCCGTGAAATTTGGTGGCATGAGCTACTAAAGGTGGAGGAGTAAATGAGTAGCTATGGCATGATAAACTATGGGTGCTTTGTTTCAATGGTGGGGAAACTTTATTAGTCTTATGGGTCATTCGACATAATGGGTGTAAAAGAATGATGGGGTTTGCAATGATGGTGACACCTATGGGGAACATTTGTGCCTCATAGTAATAACATTGATGTAACATCAATAATAAAATTTCAAGATGGATTCATGTTCTTATAATGCAAAATTTATGGTATATCTTGCGGTTATTAGAGGGGCAATACTGGAGAATGCATGGTTGATGGAAGGAGGACAATTCCAATATTCCAGTACTGGGTTAATAACTATGATAATATTCTAGCACTATTATAGATGGTGGTTGAAAAAGATTCATATTCTGGTGAAAATCCTACACACCTAATGCATGTACCCAAGTGTAGTAAAATATATTACAAAACCATGGACAATGTAGAAAGAAGAACCTCAACATAAGGCACTTATGTTGGAATATAATAAACCCACTCATAACTTAGGATAAAATAATTAATGATTATTTCATTAATTATTCACCCACTAGCTTAATTAGTTGGCATCCACTTGCAACTTAAGGTCAATGCATGCCATCCATATCCTAGGAATGATTTATTTCTGATTCTGGGTTCATCTAGAATTAGTATACAAGACCTTATAGCAGATTTTGCTTTTTTCTTCTTTTTCTGCTTTATCCTGCTTTTCTATGGATAAGATAAAAGCTAGTCAACTAGGAAACTGAGAGCTTTTGTTTCCAACCCATTCTCCATTATTTTCTCTCCATATTCTAGTATTAGCAAGTCTTTCCTTCACTCATCATCACTTACTCATGCGATTGCTAATTCGTGATGGGCTTGATATATTGGGAAACTACTTTAGTCAAATATGGGGTTTATCATAATTAGTAAGCCTACTTTTATGAGCTAGCTTGAGTTGTCTTCATGCAACTCCTTTTTCCTTTATAAGGATGTATAACATATGTAATAATATCAATTATCATTTATTGATCATTCATTAATGTGTGTTCATTAATTCTTCTTCTTCTCTCATTATGCTAATTCTCTACAATTCTCTATGAGGTTAATTGTGTGCCTAGATCCTTAGCCAGTTTATGAAATTCCTTATGCCATCAAGGCTTTAGAATTTCTACATGGTATTGGAGCTAAGGTTCTCAAAGTTCAAGTTCTACATGCTATTAGAGCTGAGGATATCAAAGCTCTACATGATATCAGATCTTTGAGAGTTCATTAATTAATCCTCCTTTCTATATTTGTAGGTTTATTTTGCAGGTTCAACTTTGAATGGATTCAAGAATATCAGTTCCTCTTCTTTCTCCATTCACAATCTATTCAGAGTGGAAACTGAAGATGATTTCATATCTAAAGAGACAAGGTATCTATGAGATATCTATTGGAGCTGGTGAAGAATCTTATGAAGAGCCAAGTGACTGGTTGAATGACTGTGACAAAGCAATTGGACCTATTTTCCTATCTATCTCTCCATGCATGCGCTACCTTATTGATTCTATTGATTCCCGAAAGAATCTCTGGACAACATTGGATAGATTTTTGGGAAAGAACAATGAGGATTCTTCTAGCTATGTGGAGAGTGCCTCTAGCTCCTCAATGATTTCTCTCTCTCAAGATGTCTCGAATTCTATAGTCTCTGATGAAGTTGATCATGAAGAAGAAGTTTCTCATACAGTTCCTGTTGCTACTACTCTCTTTGATTCGAATGCTTCCTCTTTCAATCAAGAAGCAAATATTGAACATCCATCTTTTTCTGTGTCTCTTGAAGTAGAAGATCTTGATTCATCTTCTCATGATGCCGTTGATGAAAAATAAGTGACTAATGGAGCTGCTATTGCTATTGATGATTTACTCACACATTCAGTGTTCTCTATGTCTTCTATCATGGATTCTGAGATCCATATGCCAGACCTCTCACACCTTGTGCATGCCTCTTTTCTTGATGGTGGGAAACCCAGTGATTTCCAGGATGTTTGCTTAACCAAATCAAGTCCTTCCAGTGTTTTACCACTTACCATACTTGATCCCATGTGCTTCTACAGCTCCTCCTTTGTTCTTGGCACTCATTCTCAGAGCCTCCTTGAAGATTATGAACATCACTATCTTTCCTCCTCTCATACCTCTACCATAGAGGATTCTTTACCAGTATATTCCCATGAGTCTACTATTGTGTTTATTTGTGATATCTTGGATTCTTTGAAAGCTAGATCAACCCATGGATCCCATGCATTCGCACTCTTTGATCCCATGTCTTCTCTATGTTCCTACATGATCACTTGCACACATCCTCTCTGTGTAAATGAAGATGGAGACATGATACATTCGCTTAAACAATTATTTCACCGATATGGAGCTCATTTCATCTCTACTGGTTCGAAGTTCAAGTCATATCATCATCTTGGAGCTGATTAAAAGTCTCAAGATCCTTCAATATTGCCTTCACATCATTGGATTTCAGTTTTTCTACATCGTCCCAGGTTCCATCCTGCAGCTGTCCTTGATCCAAGTGAGCAGATTTATCTTCTTCCCAAGAAGAAGATTCCTCTAGATATCAGTATTTAGTTTGGAGTAGTAGCAACACCAGCAGTTCAACATTTTTGTAATTTCTTTTCATGTCCTTTCTTGAGGGAGGATTTTCCCCTTGAGGTTTTTCCTCTTTCCTCATTTCTTCCGACAACATAAAATTGTAGAAGGGTGACCATAGTTTTATTGCTAGGCCCTATATGCATATATATTTCTGATTAGTTCAGGAATATCATCATAAATTATGGCTTAAAGGGGGGTGTTGGAATATAATAAACCCACTCATAACTTAGGATAAAATAATTAATCATTGTTTGATTAATTATTCACCCACTAGCTTCATTAGTTGGCATCCACTTACACCTTAAGGTCAATGCATGCCATCCATATCCTAGGAATGATTTATTTCTCATTCTGGGTTCATCTAGAATTAGTATACAAGACCTTATAGCAGATTCTTCCTTTTTCTACTTTTTTTGCTTTTTTTGCTTTTTTTGCTTTATCCTGCTTTTCTATGGATAAGATAAAAGCTAGTCAACTAGGAAACTGGGAGCTTTTGTTTCCAACCCATCCTCCATTATTTTCTCTCCATATTCTAGTATTTGCAAGTCTTTCCTTCACTCATCATCACTCACTCATGCTATTGCTAATTCGTGAGGTGCTTGATAGATTGGGAAACTGCTTTAGTCAACTATGGGGTTTATCATAATTAGTAAGCCTGCTTTTATGAGCTAGCTTGAGTTGTCTTCATGCAACTCATTTTTCCTTTATAAGGATGTATTACCTATGTAATAATATCAATTATCATTTATTGATCATTCATTAATGTGTGTTCATTAATTCTTCTTCTTCTCTCATTATGCTAATTCTATACAATTCTTTGTGAGGTTAATTGTGTGCCTAGATCCTTAGCCAGTTGATGAAATTCCTTATGCCATCAAGGCTTTAGAATTTCTACATGGTATCATAGCTAAGGTTCTCAAAGTTCAAGTTCTACATGCTATTAGAGCTGAGGATATCAAAGCTCTACATGATATCAGATCTTTGAGAGTTCATTAATTAATCCTCCTTTCTAGATTTGTAGGTTTATTTTGCAGGTTCAACTTCGAATGGATTCAAGAATATCAGTTCCTCTTCTTTCTCTATTCACAATCTATTCAGAGTGGAAACTGAAGATGATTTCATATCTAAAGAGACAAGGTCTCTATGAGATATCTATTGGAGCTGGTGAAGAATCTTATGAAGAGCCAAGTGACTGGTTGAATGACTGTGACAGAGAAATTGGAGCTATTTTCCTATCTATTTCTCCATGCATGCGCTACCTTATTGATTTCATTGATTCCCCAAAGGATCTCTGGACAACATTGGATAGAGTTTTGGGAAAGGACAATGAGGATCCTTCTAGCTATGTGGAGAGTGCCTCTAGCTCCTCAATGATTTCTCTCTCTCAAGATGTCTCGAACTCTATAGTCTCTGATGAAGTTGATCATGAGGAAGAAGTTTCTCATACAGTTCCTATTGCTACTACTCACTTTTATTCGAATGCTTCCTCTTTCAATCAAGAAGAAAATATTGAAGAGCCATGTTTTTCTGTGTCTCTTGAATTAGAAGATCTTGATTCATCTTCTCATGATGTCGTTGATGAAAAATAAGTGAATAATGGAGCTGCTATTGATATTGATGATTTACTCACGCATTCAGTGTTCTCTATGTCTTCTATCATGGATTCTGAGATCCATATGCCAGACCTCTCACACCTTGTGCATGCCTCTTTTCTTGATGGTGCACAACCCAATGATTTCTAGGATGTTTGCTTAACCAAATCAAGTCCTTCCATTGTTTTTCCACTTACCATACTTGATCCCATGTGCTTCTGTAGCTCCTCCTTTGTTCTTGGCACTCATTCTCAGAGCCTCCTTGAAGATTTTAAACATCACTATCTTTCCTCCTCTCATACCTCTACCATAGAGGATTCTTTACCAGTATATGCCCATGAGTCTACTATTGTGTTTATTTGTGATCTCTTGGATTCTTTGAAAGATAGATCAACCCATGGAGCCCATGCATTCGCACTCTTTGATCCTATGTCTTCTCTATGTTCCTACATCATCACTTGCACACATCCTCTCTGTGTAAATGAAGATGGAGAAATGATACATTCGCTTGAACAATTATTTCACCTATCTGGAGCTCGTTTCATCTCTACTGGTTCAAAGTTCAAGTCATATCATCATCTTGGAGCTGATTACAAGTCTCAAGATCCTTCAGTATTGCCTTCACATCATTGGATTTTAGTTGTTCTACATGGTCCCAAGTTCCATCCTGCAGCTGTCCTTGATCCAAGTGAGCAGATTTATCTTCTTCCCAAGAAGAAGATTCCTCTAGACATCAGTATTTAGTTTGGAGCAGTAGCAACACCAGCAGTTCAACATTTTTGGTATTACTTTTCATGTCCTTTCTTGAGGGAGGATTTTCCCCTTGAGGTTTTTACTCTTTCCTCATTTCTTCAGACAACATAAAATTGTAAAAGGGTGACCATAGCTTTATTGATGGGCCCTATATGCATATATATTTCTGATTAGTTCAGGAATATCATCATAAAGTCAGGCTTAAAGGGGGGTGTTGGAATATAATAAACCCACTCAGAAGTTAGGATAAAATAATTAATCATTATTTGATTAATTATTCACCCACTATCTTAATTAGTTGGCATCCACTTGCACCTTAAGGTCAATGCATGCCATCCATATCCTAGGAATGATTTATTTCTGATTCTGGGTTCATCTAGAATTAGTATACAGGACCTTATAGCAGATTCTGCTTTTTTCTGCTTTTTCTGTTTTTTCTGTTTTTTCTACTTTATCCTGCTTTTCTATGGATAAGATAAAAGCTAGTCAACTAGGAAACTTGGAGCTTTTGTTTCCAACTCATCCTCCATCATTTTATCTCCATATTCTAGTATTAGCAAGTCTTTCCTTCACTCATCATCACTCACTCATGCTATTGCTAATTCGTGAGGTGCTTGATAGATTGGGAAACTACTTTAGTCAACTATGGGGTTTATCATAATTAGTAAGCCTGCTTTTATGAGCTAGCTTGAGTTGTCTTCATGCAACTCATTTTTCCTTTATAAGGATGTATTACCTATGTAATAATATCAATTATCATTTATTGATCATTCATTAATGTGTGTTCATTAATTCTTCTTCTTCTCTCATTAGCCAGTTTATGAAATTCCTTATGCCATCAAGGCTTTAGAATTTCTACAACTTAGGATATCTCCATGAAAACTAAGTGTGATATGGAGTTATCTATCTCAGAGGGTGAGGAGGGACACTTTGTGGATTTCAGTGTGCTAACCATGGTGGTGCAAATGGTTTGTCAAATGGAGATACGGTTTTGTTGTGGTAAGGGTTTGGCATTTGAGTTGATGTCCATAAATAGGGTTAGGTCCCACTTTTGAAAATGATTTGTGCCATTTGACTTACTTGTTTCCCACATAATTCTTAATCACTCTTAAAGGATGGTGCATTCATTTTCAAAGCTACTAGAGCTAGGAAAATACGAAACTAAGGGCCTCTACATTTCCATTTTGGTAAATTTAGGGTTAGGGGGAGCCACTTCTTGTATGGTCATTTTTTGAGAGTCAAAACCGGTTGGGTGATTTTTTAGGATTATAGAGCACTCAGTCATGACATAACATTGTTATATCTTGCTACAATAGCATAAGATAATGATAGATACCCACAACAAGAGTAGGATTTAAGAGATTTAGCCACACGTTGGATTCATGCGACTATCTAATAGGAAGTCAAACTCGTACATAAACAAACAATTTATATTTCATGCTATAAACAGTGCGAATATTTATAAAGAAATTCCGTTGGAGCACAGCCATGGTAGGAAGGGACCCCATAAAGGTAATCTTGTGGGAAACTAGATTTTAGTTGCATTTGCCACACTTTAAACTTGATTATCCTTCATTAAACTTGGTTATCTTTCATTACAACATGATTTTGGAATGAAAACTCATGTAGGATAGGAACTTGAGATATTTTTTAATTTGAGGTTCATAACATTCTACCCAAGTCTAGCGTGTATCCTATTTCATTAAGGATAATGCCAAAAGATGCTTTCATTGTGAGAAGATTCTTTTTTTTTATTGGTTGGAATTCATCGCATTTTTTTAGAAATATTATTTTTTAATGTGAAGACGGTATATAAGTGGAAAACTATTTGGGTAGAAAAATTTTAATGGGGACAATTTCCCCACAAATTGAGACAATTTCCGACAAAAAACATAGTTAATTCTATTTCAGTTTTAGTTAGGATGGAATATGTCAAAGCGAAGGTGGGTTTAAGAGTAGGTTAATTGTATTTAATTGATAAATCACATTAAATAACCAACATATTCCACGCATGAAACCTACAAGTAAATTCATTTTTAATTCCCAAGTGTTTAAGAAAATGGTGGTGCAATTATGTGATGTAAGTAGTGGACCATCCATTCGTGATAATGATCTGGCGAGTAATAAACTAAGAAATTTCACCGAAAAATGGAAGTGGTTGAGAATCCATTTTTTATCACCCAATATGGGCGGAAGTAAAAAAAAATTAGGGAAGGAATTGAACTAATAATAACTTTTGAAACTTAATTAGAATGGTTAAGCGTTGATCGTTGATCACGGATCTGGGGGGTGACTAAAAAAAAATTGTGGAAGAAATTAAACTCAGAATGCTCTTCGTTTTTTATTTTTTTGCGGTGATATTTGGTTAAACAAAAACATCCCAGTCTATTAATTGTTACATTTAGGCATCAAGACAACTCAAACTGAAGACAATTCTTCTAATAAATCATTCTATCAGGGCATTGTAATCTTAATAGGTAATAAAAGTGCACTTGCTTATTACTATTAATCAATAAAAAATAGAAAATATGAGAAATAAGAACATGTACTTAATAATATTTATAGAACTCTTAAAATAGTTGTTCTATAAGATTTAAGTATTTTAGAGCATGTGTAGTAATTTATGAAATTAACAAGGAAATGAGAATTATAACATCCTATATCCTATATGTGTATCACTTTGTTATATAATTTATTATGTTTTAAAGCCAAAACATTTTTCAAATTATTTATAATGAAAAACTAATATTAATTTAAAGTTTTAAATGGCATATATATCCATTAAAGTTTTTTAAATCTTCTAAACTTAAAAAAAAATGTTTTTCTATGATATGTTTTCGAAGATCAGTAGCGTACATCAGTACCATATTTTGAGTACAATAATATTTATTAATGTTTTCTCAATAGTTAGATGAGACCAAGCATGGAATTTGACGTTCTACAGAATGTTTTTTTCATTTTTACACGTATTTGACATGTAACTTTTTTATAAACACGTCAACATTGACAGGTAGAAAAATATTTCAAATGTCAACTTGATGTTTATGAATTTAGATCACCGGTCAAAATTTTTAATGCCTATGTTAACTACTAAAACTTAGCTAACAATCATTGGTCATTGTGCTGGGTCAGCTCTTGAGCCGGTCTTAATTTTAATCCAAGAACACATAAATGCTAGATTTCTCTATTTCCTTGTATTTGTAAATTTTAAAATTTACTTAATTAGTAAATTTCAATATAAACATTTTATTCATATTTATATATAATATAAAAAAAATATTTTATTCACACTTATATATAATATTAACAATAAATTGACACTCAGTAAAATTGGTTAAACCAATAGGCACTAAAAAATTCAAACCATCATTAAAAGTTTATTGACAGTCACAAGAAAATTGAATTTCTAGGCCTGGATGAGAGTATTGTATCGAATGTCATGTTGTATTTGAGATGAAAACTTAACAATGATGATGGTTGATAGATTTCATTTTATATCTTAATTTGACGAAAAAGAGAGAAGCTACAGAAAGAGCCTTGCTAATCACGACAGACGAAGATGGAAGAGTCAACCATGTACATGTTCTGCATCACAATGTTAGGCAGGGAAAACAGCTTTAGAGCATGGGAACCAAGTATTCCATTCTTCACTATATTTTATAAATATAACTAGCAATTGTGCCAAGGAAGGTGCAATAATATGCCGTTAATTTAGTTGTTAGCGTGTTAGCGAGGAAAAAAAGTCTAACATTGAAGTGAGCCAAAAAAAATGGAGCACTCCAATGTATTGAAAAATTAGAAAATTAATAGTTTAACATTAAATTATACAGTGAAGATTCCATTGCATGGGAGAAATATATCTGATGAAGAAAATAAGCCAATGTGTAGTCATAATCTGCAATTACTTGCTATCCATGTGGTTCCAAAGTTCATAATTGTGCTAGCATAGGTCGTTAAAGCAGCTTGGAAAACAAACATTTGATGACAGTTTCTATAGTTCTAACTTGTCACATTAAAAAAATTCTTGTTCAAGGAGTAGACATGATAGCATTGTATGGTTTGGCCAAAATGGTACAAATTTGAAGACATTTCTTGCACTTCACAAATACAGAAAAGAACGTCAAGAAGAGTAAAAGAAAATATTTCAATATATATATATATATATATATATATATATATATATATATATACATTTGATAATTCAAGGTAATAACACAGTATTAGTGAACACTCTTGACAGTGTATGATAAGTAGCCAAACTAACGACTATCAATCCATCATACATCAATTGACAAAATTGAAGCCAATATCAGTACCACATCAGTACCCATGATACTGTTTTAGATGATACAATGAGCTGCCAACCACAATTCATTATCATCCAATCCATCAATAGATGATTGAAACAATTGCAAATAAAGTATTTATCAATAATTACATCTCTAGCCAAAACCTGTAGATTCTGGAATCTTGACAACTGCACATATTTTGGAATCTTCTGCAATGGAGCCTTGAGGTACTATTGAGTCTCCCGGAGATTTGGTAGTTAAATTGGTGCCCATGAGGCAACAGATTCTGGCCTTATTAATGGAAAACTGACATTACAGATTGCAAGCCAAGCAAACTCTTTTCCACAGAGCTTTAAATTGTTTCCATACCTGAATCCTTCTTGCATTTGTTTAAAACGTAAAAAATACAAGAGAAGCCACACTATATCAACCCATTTTTTTCATAAAAATATACTAGAAACAATTCTTACACTCAAACATACAAATTCAGGTTTTGGTTATCCATCAACTCTTTGCATTTATGTGGATAGTTGTCTATCCATGGATTGAATCTAGATGGTGCATTGGGTATATTAAATTGTACACTAATAGTCCCAACTTAGGTGAATCTAATATGCACCCTGCACTAGAAGGAAACCTTGTATTCGTAGGTTCAAACTGAGGGTGCAGTGATCCATCAAATTTTTGTGTTTGTATGTTCCACTTCCAATATGTGTGATAGTGCATTGGATACATTGAATAGGGACATTAGCAGTCTAAATTCAGGTGACTCTAATATCCAGCATTCACTGGCAGCAAACCTTACATCCACAGATTCAAACTGAGGGTGTGGTCATCCATCAATTTTCCATTCTTGTGTATGCCTAAAAGTGTAATATATGTGTATATACCTAGAAAACCATCTAAAATGTGATATGTACCGTACCCAACGGACATGTTCAAATTGAGGGTGTGATGATCCATCAACTCATGTTTATGCATGACTATATGTAACGGTGCCTTAAATATAAATAGTGCATTGGTTGTATTGAATATGGACACCAACAAAGATCCATTGAAACTTGGATGACTTTTCTGTGATATGCACGGCATAAAATACATGATTCTTCAAAATGCAAGCAAAATGACTATGGCTTGTTTGACTTAAACCTGCAGAATGAAGACTAATCCTATGAGTTATCATAAAATAACAAACTTATCAGTTATCCTACTCCATATTCACAAACCTCAGCAAGTCATGAGTTTCAAATAAGTGAACATGCAGTATAAAATGGCATGAGAATCAAAGTAACTAATGACTCCACCTAGCCCATTCCTCAAAGAAATATATTTTATCCATGGCTACTTTTCTAGAAATAGAGAAAACACAGAGTATAATTATAATTATCGGAGAGGAAAATTTTGAGAAATGATATTATTTTCCCTTGTATTTAGAAATTTTGGAATAGAATCCCTTTACCTAGGAAATCATAAAAAATAGTCATGTATGGTGATCCCTTCATTTGCATCTGTCGGATGATAGTGTCAAGTGGGTAGCACAAAATTGTAGCAAAAGAGGATGAAATAATAGCTGTGGAAAAAAAAAGCCTCTATCTTCTTCCTATATTCCTCTCGAAGGGACTTCTTAACTCTTCAATTTGAACAAATGAAGGTGTCAAAAACTAAAGTAAGAAAGACTAGATAAACGTTAAACACATTGATCTAAAATGATATTCCAAAAGTCATGTGCCTCAATCATGAAAAATTCTTGTTGATTCAAAGCTTTTAAACACAATACAAATTTATTTGAGATCATCACATATAGAATATCATATATTTCAAATAATAGACTTCAAAGGACACATACGGACTAGAGTCTAGACTCACAAGTCAAAAATAAAGAAGTTGACAGCAATGTAGGGTGCAATGCCAATAAGAGATGGCCCAAGTGCTCTGTAAAATGATGCAAATCCTTCCTCTTGCATCATATTTATTACAACGTGCAAATTAAGAGGAAGTGGATAAAGAATAGATGGAATCAATATTAATGGAGGAGGAATGTCAGGTCAAATCAAAAGAAAATAAAAACAAAAATATTGAGCCTATATGAAGAATCAGTACCTGCCTCGTGGTTTTGCAGGATGGTTAGGGTTAAAGGAGGGATTGTTAGGGTTAAATTTGACTCGGGATTAATTCAAAGGTGGTTTAGGTCTTGCACATGGTTTGGGCACATGGTTTGTTGTATCCCATGGTATTGTCCCATGGTATTGCATGTGATTAATCCTTTATAAGGCTTGAGGAGGCTTCATTGTACAAAGGCCTGGAGATGAGCAGTGGCTAGCTCACTTGGCCGGGATGGCCAGTTTTGGCCATATAATGAAGATCTTCATTGGTGTTGGTTTTCCCCACATGGGGTTTCCAGGGTATATTGTCTGTGATCTTGTATTGTTGCTTGCAATGTTTATTTTCTCACATATTGTTATTTAATGTTGCTCGCTCTTAACCTAACACTCTTTAGATTGCATCAACATTGGCCTGCTCAACACTATCCAACTCGGGTTGTTATTTTCACTAAAGGCTGGAAGTAAGAACAATATAAATATTCAATGAATAGAGTCATCAAATTTATGGATTGCACTTCGAGGTCTATTGGTGCAACTGATGCAGCTGGACCTAATGTAAGTCTACTGTGAGTTTGTCACTGCAAGGCAAGAATTATATGGAGAAAGAGAAAAGTCAGGAAGCTTCATAAATAAAACAAAGTTTGAGCATATCTCTCCACATAATATATGGAATACAGATGAAAGAAACATAAATCTGCTAGTTTTTAATACCAAGCAAGTGACATCCCAAATCCAACATCAGCCTAGAAAAGAAAATGAGTGAAGCAATAGTTTGATTAAGCATGAGACAACTCCAATTTGTTACGATTAAAATTGGATGGTGCTGTCCTTTTCAGAGTATAATTTACCTTATATTTATTTTGTTTACATTAATTTCCATCTCACAATGACTACAAATTTCGTTGGACTGGTACACGTATTACATAGTTTCAACCAACAAACTTTAAAATTATCATAATTTTTTTTTCGTAAGAACTCTCTTTTTATGGACGTCTAAACTCCATATTTTTTTATATAATTGTAAGTTTGTGCCATACTTCAATCTCACAATTTATACATAGGGCAATGATATAAGCTCTAACACTTCCTATTTTTTTTAGCCATTAATGGTACCAAACTTTTGGTACATAATTGTGTCGAGGCATAGTGTCCATTTGAACAAAATTAACTTGTAAACTACTTCTATTCAAAGCGCCATTGTTACCCTACTTTGAGTCTCTCTTGATCTTTCGTATTCTTATCTTAGAAGCCCATTTTCTCAAAAAATCAAGCCACCCTTCTTGTTTGCTTATTAATGATTTTAAAAGCCAACTTTAACTTCAACGTAAAGGCCTAGTTTTCCAGCATCTCTTATACCTTAAGCTCACCAAGCAACTATAGCAGCCCAGAACATAGGAGGGACCTTCATAAGAACCCAAGCAAGTTGCTCTTATGTAAAGTACTTTTTAGTTCATTCTGGTCTTATGTAAAGTACTTTCTAGTTCATACTGGTATTTGGATTGGAAATGTTGAAAAAACACTTTTTCTTCATGACTTGAAGTGAACTATAGAGTGCATATTGAATCTGACCAACCCTAGAGTCACTTGACATTTCCTTAAAGCTTAACAAAGATTGTAAATTGAAGGGAAAAATGAATACTGTAAGCAGAAACCGTTATGAGTGAGAAACCCTAAATGTCTTCATAATGTGGTTTGTTCTCCGGTACTAATGTGCTGCAACACATGACTAAGTTGTTAAGAACCCTAAAGGAGTTAGGGTTACCTTTTGAGTTCATTTATATCTCAACATCAACCATTAAACTAGAACCAAGGCTCTTTCTACAGCTATTTCTCTAACCTCTCCAGAAATCATCGGATGGGCTCTTTCTACAAGACAAGCTCTTTCATAGGACGTGCTCTCTAGAAATCACCTCATGGCACTCCAAAATCGTTGGACAACTATGGCTCTGACCAACTCAAGAGTCGTCGCTCTCCAAAAATCGTTGTACTATAGAAGAAAGAAAAATGTGAAGCTGCGTGAACCAGTGGACAATACAGAAAACCTATGAACAATGACCAGCCAAGGAGAAGACATGCGTAAAAGTACCACTGGCCAGAGGGACGACAACATCTATAGTGGTTTAGAACAAAACTTCAGAGAAAAATGCCTAATGGCATTCCATTGAATTCTGTGATTTGCTTTGATTTAAGATGCAAGTGAAAATTCTAAAGTATGTTCAATTCTAAGTTTTAGTATAGTTGTCTATATTTCATCTTATTCTTTACTTTGCATGTGGGATCCTCCATCTCTTTTGTTACATTTCCTTACTTATGGTTTAATGCTTTATCCAAAATAGTTTAGAAAAATTCATTTTTGCTGGAGTTTGGTGAAGCGAAAATTCCAAAGGGAACATAGTTTTAGTTTTTCTTTTAGATTGTTTTAGGATTTTTGAAATTTTTAGAGACCCTCAAAACCTATAGGACATCAAAAACTATCTTTGTAACTTTAACTTATAAAACTATCCCAAACATCAATTTTTTGCAGAATTTCTACTTAAAACTTATTTTTGCACCCTCTTGGATAGGCAACCTACCTTACTCATTTATCATTTATCCTGAACATGCCATAACTCTACGGACATTGATTTGATTCATATGAAAGTGATAACATAACTTTAAGGTCTCTGGACTACAATGACTTTAGAATCCATTAATTAAAAAGGAAAAATGACTTGCAGAGTGCACTCTACACTCAATGGATTCTAAATTCCCAAAACAAAAATGAGTCCTCCTCCTATGTAAAATTCTGGTTCCCTCAGGCAGTCTATAAAGACTTATCACAACTTGTGTTACACACATTTCGAGATAAAAAGTTTTCATCATGTGTGAAAATGCTGGTTGACTTAAGGAATCTACAAAAACTCCATGAAATACTTTCACCTTTTCATTTTTATTCCGTAGCTTATTATTTTATTTTATTCCTATTAAGAAAATATTCAAAAGCTTATTACATATGCAATTTCCCTCGCAACTTTAAATAACTATGCACCCAGAGAATACAGTGGCACTCCATTGGTCTGGTGTCTACATTCATATATTTATGTGCATTATAGAAGGTTCACTCAATCTAAAAGATGTATTCCATGCATTGAACATAGACATTCATCTGCTTACAGATTTGATGGGCAGGGAAATTTATTTAACAAGGATTGGGATCTGAGCAAAGGGGAAGGTGGAGAATTCTGTTGGTACCATGTTTAGCTGCCGAGATCTAATTAGAGACTGGCAGTGGCTGCACAATACTTGATTGATGTTCTTTTACCACCTGTGAAGCTTCAAGATATCCTGTTTCTCGTGAGCAGTGGTCCCTTCTTTGGGAATGTAGATGTTTCTCTTGTGTTTAGGGCTGATGCACAATCATGGACTCCTTTAAGGACACTTTAGATGCCACATAATACTAGAATAAACGGAAAACTCTGATTTTAGGTGACAATTAGGGGTACTTCCCTAACTTATTTGAAGATGAAGTAAAAAGAGAAAAGATAGGTAATTGAATCATCTTTCATAATATATAGGGATTATGCAGAGAAAATGTGTGCAAATGATTATAAAATTAGTTTCCATGAAAGTGGGTTTTCAAATTTTCAGCACATCTTAACATATATGTTTGTGCGGGTGCAGCAATATATGAGGTAAATGATGTCCATTTGGGATAAAATCTTGCAGACATATAAAGGACATATGGGCCTAGTGCAAAACTATTTATTCGGAATTTGTCATGAATTATTTTTATTATTATTAATTATTGAAGTCATAAAATATTGAAATTAAAACCTTATGTGTGGGTGCAACACTTTAGGGGCAAAAATTAATGAAATCCTTGATTTCTTAATATAAGATCACAGAGCTTGATCTCGTCTAGTACACCATATAGTTTTTATGGGAAATGGTGATGGAAATCAAAAGTTATATAAGAAACAATCGATGTATGTATTCTCAAAAACTAACGTGTGTCATTTAGAAAAATAATTATAAATAAATAAAACATAGTTTTGAAGGAAAAAATTATATATTCAGAATCGTCATTTCGTACTCTACAATATCGTACATTTTCATAAAAAAATATTGTGTATGTCATATCAAAACATGGGATCTAATCTGAGCATATTGATAGAGTTCTAAAAGACTTGAACAATAGCCCTGGTTGATTTGTCCTAGCCAATAGGTTCGGTATTGTGAAGCTGCTTCCAAACCTAATGCCAAACCTTAATCCTGCCAAATATTTAAATTTTCAAATATTTAAATTTTCAAATAACGCATATGCGATATAACACATATGAGATATAGGTTATCCATATCGCATATGTGATATATCGCATGTGCATTATATCGCATATGCGTTAATAGAACATATGGGTATTACAAATTCATGGAGGTGCATGGGGTAAAGGTATACCTTCCTTCTCAATGATTTGTTGCTTGAAAGATGCAATCAACATCAAACCCTCTTTAGTTGTTTCTACCCATCCACTTAGTGCTTATATTATTGAGAAATAAAGTTCCAATGTTGAAAGTATCAAAACATGAATTCTTTGATCTACTCTCACACTAAGTATCTAATGTGTCAATATGTTGATTTGATGGTTTATTTCCTTCTATCCATGAGTTGTACCATTGCATTTACTCTATTTGGATAACAAATGACAAATTATATATATATATATTCTCAAAAGTTCTCTTAGTTGTTCATTTTATAAACATTGCTAAGTTTTATGAGAAAGATTTAGTGGAGGGGGAACAAATTTGGGAGTAGAGCATTACTCCATTGTTCCCAAAAATAATCCCTATTATGATGAATTTCACCTCTATGCTAGTTTGATTTTGCCTCCCAATTTTGATTCCAAAGAAAAAACATGTATTTAATATTCGAGTGTATAACAAAAAATACATTATGTAGTTGGTAAGGAACATTGATCTATGGTTCATGGCTTGATAGATCTAATAGAAAATATCATAGGTGATCTACGGTTCATGGCTTGATAGACCTACCCTCATCCTCATCATCATCGCCACCCTCATCCTCATCATCATCATCATCACCCTCATATCATCATCATCATATTAATCATCCTCCTCATCATCACCATCAACCTCATCATCATATTCATCATCACCCTCATCCTCATCATCATCATCACCCTCATCCTCATCATCATCATCATCATCATTGTCATCATCATCATGGTCATCACATCATCATTGTCATCCTCAACATCATCAGCATCCTCATCCTCATCATCATCATAATCCTCATCATCATCATCACGTTCATCACCATCCTCCTCCTCCTCCTCCTCCTCCTCCTCCTCATCATCATCATCATCATTGTCATCATCATCATGGTCATCATCTTCATCGACACCCTCATCCTCAACATCATCATCATCCTCATCATCATCATCATCATAATAATCATCCTCATCATCATCACGTTCATCACCCTCGTCATCATCATCGTCATCATCATCATCATGGTCATCATCACCCTCATCCTCATCCTCATCCTCATCCTCATCCTCATCATCCTCATCATCATCATCATCGTCATCACCCTCATCCTCATCAAATTCATCATGGTCATCATCACCATCCTTCTCCTCCTCCTCATCATCATGATCATACTGATCATCCTCCTCATCATCACCATCATCCTCAACATCATCTTCATCATCACCCTCATCCTCATCATCATCAACCTCGATCCTCACCATCATTGCTTATCACCCTCATCCTCATCATCATCATCATCATTCATCACCCTCGTCCTCATCATCATCATCATGGTCATTGTCATCATCATCATCATGGTCATCATCATCATCATGGTCAGATCATCTTCATCGTCAGCCTCATCCTCAACATCATTAGCATCCTCATCATCATCATCATCATAATCCTCATCCTCATCATCATCATAGTTCATCACCCTCATCGTCGTCGTCATCATCATCATCATCATCATCATCATCATCATCATCATCATGGTCATCATCATCATAATCATCATCATCATCATCATGGTCATATCATCTTCATCGACAGCCTCATCCTCAACATCATCATCATCCTTATCATCATCATCATCATAATCATCATCCTCATCATCATCATCGTTCATCACCCTCATCCTCATCATCATCATCATCATCATCATGGTCATATCATCTTCATCGACAGCCTCATCCTCACCATCATCATCATCCTCATCATCATCATCGTTCATCACCCTCATCCTCATCATCATCATCATCATCATCATGGTCATATCATCTTCATCGACAGCCTCATCCTCACCATCATCATCATCCTCATCATCATCATCATCATAATCATCATCCTCATCATCATCTTCATCATTGCCCTCATCCTCATCCTCATCAACCTCGATCCTCATCATCATTGTTCATCACCCTCATCCTCATCATCATCATCATCGTTCATCACCCTCATCCTCATCATCATCATCATGGTCATCATCATCATCATCATCATCTTCATTGACACCCTCATCCTCAACATCATCATCATTGTCATCATCATGGTCATCATCATCACCATTGTCATCATCATCATCAGCATTGTCATCATCATCATCATGGTCAGATCATCTTCATCGACAACGAGATCCTCAACATCATCAGCATCCTCATCATCATCATCATCATAATCATCATCCTGATCATCATCACGTTCATCACCCTCATCATCATCAGATGCATCATTGTCATCATCATCATGGTCATCATCTTCATCGACACCCTCATCCTCAACATCATCATCATTGTCATCATCATCATTGTCATCATCATAATCATGGTCATCATCATCATCATCATCATCATCATCATCATGTTCATCGTCATCATGTTCATCGTCATCATGGTCATCATCATGATCATGGTCATCATGGTCATCATCATGATCATGGTCATCATCATCATGGTAATCATCATGGTCATCATCATCACATTCATCACCCTCATCATCCTCATCCTCATCACCCTCATAATCATCATCGTTCATCACCCTCATTGTTCATCACCATCAACCTCATCATCATCTTCATCGTCACCCTCATCCTCATCATCAACATCACCCTCATCCTCATCATCATCAACCTCGATCCTCATCACCATCGTCACCATCACCCTCATCCTCATGGTCACCATCACCCTCATCCTCATCATCATCATTGTCATCATCATCATGGTCATCATCATCATCATGGTCATCATCATCATCATTGTCATCCTCAACATCATAAGCATCCTCATCCTCATCATCACCATAATCCTCATCCTCATCATCATCACGTTCATCACCATCATCCTCCTCCTCCTCCTCCTCCTCCTCATTATCATCATCATCATGGTCATCATCTTCATCGACACCCTCATCCTCAACATCATCAGCATCCTCATCATCATCATCATAATCCTCATCCTCATCATCATCACATTCATCACCTTCATCATCATCATCATCATCATCATCATCATCATCATCATCATGGTCATCATCACCCTCATCCTCATCCTCATCCTCATCCTCATCATCATCATCCTCATGGTCATCATCATCCTCATCCTCATCCTCATCCTCATCCTCATCCTCATCCTCATCCTCATCCTCATCATCATCATCATGGTCATCATCACCCTCATCCTCATCCTCATCCTCATCCTCATCATCATCATCCTCATCCTCATCATCATCATCATCCTCATCCTCATCATCATCATCATTGTCGTCATCACCCTCATCCTCATCAGCTTCATCATGGTCATCATCATCATCATGGTCATCATGGTCATCATCATTATCATGGTCATCGTCATCATGGTCATCATCATCCTCATCACCCTCACAAACATCATCGTTCATCACCCTCATCGTTCATCACCATCAACCTCATCATCATCTTCATCGTCACCCTCATCCTCATCATCATCCTTGTCATCATCATCATGGTCATCATCTTCATCGCCACCCTCATCCTCAACATCATCAGCATCCTCATCCTCATCATCATCAGCTTCATCATGGTCATCATCATCATCATGGTCATCGTCATCATGGTCATCATCATCCTCATCACCCTCACAAACATCATCGTTCATCACCCTCATCCTCATCATCATCATCATGGTCATCATCATCATCATTGTCATCCTCAACATCATCAGCATCCTCATCCTCATCATCATCATAATCCTCATCCTCATCATCATCACGTTCATCACCGTCATCCTCCTCCTCGTGCTCCTCCTCCTCATCATCATCCTCATCATTGTCATCATCATCATGGTCATCATCTTCATCGACACCCTCATCCTCAACATCATCAGCATCCTCATCATCATCATCATCATAATCCTCATCCTCATCATCATCACGTTCATCACCCTCATCATCATCATCATCATCATGGTCATCATCACCCTCATCCTCATCCTCATCCTCATCATCATCATCCTCCTCATCATCATCATCCTCATCCTCATCATCATCATCATCGTCATCACCCTCATCCTCATCAGCTTCATCATGGTCATCATCATCATCATGGTCGTCATGGTCATCATCATTATCATGGTCATCGTCATCATGGTCATCATCATGGTCATCATCATCACGTTCATCACCCTCATCATCCTCATCCTCATCACCCTCATAATCATCATCGTACATCACCCTCATCGTTCATCACCATCAACCTCATCATCATCTTCATCGTCGCCCTCATCCTCATCATCATCATCACCCTCGTCCTCATCATCATCAACCTCGATCCTCATCACCATCGTCACCATCACCCTCATCCTCATGGTCACCATCACCCTCATCCTCATCATCATCATTGTCATGATCATCATGGTCATCATCATCATCATTGTCATCCTCAACATCATCATCATCATGGTCATCATCGTCATCGACAACCTCATCATCCTACTCATCATCACCATCATTGTTCACCATCATCCTCATCGTCACCTTCATCCTCATCATCACCATCGTCACCATCACCCTCATCCTCATGGTCACCATCACCCTCATCCTCATCATCATCATCATAGTTATCATCAGATGCATCATCACCATCACCCTCATCCTCATCATCATCATCTTGCTAACAACTGAATGTTTAGATTATGAGATAATGGAATCTATTGATCTGAACAAAGAATAAGTATTCAAGAAAGTTCTTCATATCCAATTAATATTTTAATGAAACAAAAACAAAGAATTAGAGTTATTGTTGTATAAAATAACTATTTGATTATGTATATGTGCATGTATGTTTATGCATAATATGCATACAAAACTATATAAGTGTATACTTCCATGGATGTATCCAAATCATATTTTAAAATATATATATATAAAAGGATAAGGATGGGGACATGGAAAAATGGATGTACACATATTTTTTCTTAAATGCAACCCAAATCACCAAATATATCTAGATCTGATGCTATTTAAAGAAAAAGAAGACAAGCATACAACAATTAGAGGAAAAGGTAAGAATCCCGAGGTGGAAAAGGTAACAAAAAAATAGTTCACAATGTAAATTTAACACATTCTCATTGAAAACTAAATCGCATATGCAATATATCGTATATGCAATATATCGCATATACGATATATCGCATATGCGATATGGAAAACTCTTTTTCTCCATAAAAAACCTAAAATTCAATATCGCATATGCGATATATCACAGGTACGATTCATGTTTTATAGAAAATGCAGGGTGGCGTTGTGTTGGCCACCTTTAACGTATCAAAAGACATAATTCGTCTGAACCCGCGCACAAAGAATTGTTGGACATGCAAATTTTTATCATTACTTGTACATAATTGCATAGTTTTGTATAGGTTTGGGTGGATTTCAATGGGGAATGTACATAATAGAGGAAGAAAGTCAGCAAGGAAGGTGCTTAAACCGGAAGAAGCAGAAAATAAAAAGCAAAAAAAAAGGGAAGATTCAAGAAATCGTCGGCATTCATTAGATGAGCAAATAGTTCCCATTCCCCCTCAAGAGATACCTGACCTAGAGGCTAAGGAAGATAATGCAACCTTAAAAGAAGCTGGTTATATGGAAGTTGATATTATTCATCCATTAGTAAACGGTCAATCTTCTGAACAGTTCAATAATTATGTTACCCCCGATGCAAATGTGACTCAGCAACAACCATGTTTGGTGGTTCAATCTCCTAATCGAAGTTGTGAGCCGGTAGTGGATGTAAACGTCACTCCAGCATTTGAAACGGCAAGAAATTTTGCATCAAAATGAAAGAGAACTCCTAAGCGAATACAAGTGGACGAGAGTGGATTGACTTCCATGGAAGGTAAGGTGGCTAAACGCACTATCCTTCATCATTCTTCTGAAATAATGAAACAATATTTTGATAACAAATCCGAAGCCGGTAAATGCCAACTGTTTTTAGCTTTGCTTAAATCTAGAAATATGGCAACTGTTAGAAGAAATTTACGCATAACAACAATTAAGAATATGGAATCAAGTAATCACATTGTTAAATCTCTTGCTGCTGCATTCACATCGATTGGTAAAAAAACTCGTTCAAAAGACTGTAATGTGGCTTGTCGTGTATTGGCTGAATCAATTGTATGTAGATCCACAAGGCAACGTCGTTTACTTAAATGCACATCAGAAATTGTTCCTTTACATCCAAATACTCTTAAAAATTATTCAGTAAGAAGAGACAACCTTGATGTAGAGGGACAAATGGAAACATTATGGGCATTTAGCGGTAGACTGCCCCGCAAAGACATGAAGTTAGTCGAAGCAGTGAAGGGCCTAGTGCAAACGTTTTGGCATGATAACACTAGGCCTTCTTCTAACACGAAGGATGTGTTAAAACATTGTAGGATAGAGTGCACCAAAACTAGATTAGAAAAGGAAAATCAAACAAAAACAAAGTATCAGAAACTCTCTTCCCAATATATGCATATCGATGCTCAGGTGTAAATAAGAAAGGACTCAGAATCAACTATACTACATATCCATTATATATAGAAATAATGAATCATGTCCTTGAAAAAGATACATAGTGGATTGAATGTCAAAAATAGATCATAGCCACAAACATATACACTATGGATCTATTTCGTAGTATATAATATGATAACAAATAGAACTTGAAGTGGGTGTAAAATGATTCTCCATGTAGTACAAATGTTATATGACATATGGTATAGTCTTGCAAAACTCAAGTAATTGAAATGGTGAAAGAGTTACTAGAGACCAAGGTCTTCAACCAAAACATATGATATGTATGTGTTTTTACCATGTGAATAAATAAGTTGAAAAAAACATGGTGAACACCGATTTATTACCACTCGTTGATCTATATTCTTAACAAATGCAAGAGAACACATTGATTATTATTATGTGAATCAAGGTGCTAGTACATTATAGCAAGTTTAATTAAGGGAGTTGTCACGAAACACTTGTACAAATTATCAATTAGGGGACATTGATGATTTTTCACTTTCAATAGAGAGGGATATTTACATTGATGAATACATTGCCTAATGTAGTAAAAGGTATCTAAATATATTTCCCATAAAAATATAGTTGACATTGTTGGGAAGATATTTGTTGGAAGGGAGGCATTATCCCCCATCAACCAACATTAAGAAGTATCATGGACTTATTTGTTTTATAAATTAATTGGAAAATTATCTATAGGGATATACAAACAAGTATTATTCTCTCATGCACTAGGTGTTAATAACACACAAAATAGGCCCTTTGAGCAACAATTGATTATGAAATTCATTGACAAAGGAGAGGACCTCCACAAATGATGAAAATGTAATCGTTTTCTAAATGTTACATATCGCACTTGCGATATATCGCATATGCGTTTTGTAAATTTACATATCGCATATGCGATATATCGCATATGCGTTTTGTAATGTTACATATTGCATATGCGATATATTGCATATGCAATATTTAACATTAAAAAACGTGAATGCGATATATCGGATATGCGATATAGATTTCCACGAACCTTAGCCTTGTGTTTGGGCCCAGGTTATTCCGAACGTACCATCAATAACACATATGCGTTCTTGATTTACACTTCGGAAGTACGTTTCTGATTTCCTAAGTGGCACCAAAAAGTGGAACCAACTTCGTGCGAGCGCCCTTTAGGGTAAATTCCCCAGGCCTCACTGTTAGCAAATTCATCCAAATCCTTCCTGCTAGGATCAGCGAGAATAATGTGATTACAGTGTGTCTAGGTAAGGTGCCAAGGCTGGTATTTTCTCCGACCGGCCAGTCTCTGCTTTCTGAGATCCCTAGTGTGGAGACTCCTTCATCCCAGGCCCACTATGGGGGGAAGGAGGAGAACAGCTCAAAACATACCACAGGGCCTAATGGAATTGTCATCAGAGAGCATGTGCTGGACTTTCTATTGACTATGAACCATTCCAAGGAAGATGATAACCCTGTGCCCATTAGGGTCTCCAATATACTTGTGCACATTATGGACACCCATGTTGATCATCTGCAGGATATAGTAACCAGGCTTGAAATGGAGTTGGATACAATAGAGCTTGAATTGGATAAAGGTAAGCAACTCTAACATCTTTGCTCTCTTTGTTCTACTTTTTATACCACTAGTGATTTTTAAGTTTAGTTTTTCATAATGAACAATTCTCAATTTTAATGCCTGGTAACCAAAGTGACATTGATACAATTTCTTCTCGTAGCAAAAGTCAGGATTCATTTCAGAAAATTGCTTCTCACCCCTTTCTTTCAAACAATTTTTAATCCTTTATACATTTTGGATTCCTTAAATAGAATTGTTTCTTGATTGTAGAATTCTATATTTTCCATTTGCTAGCTGTGTGTAATCACTAGAATATTCTGAATTTTTACTGTTAAATTGTAAATTCCACCTTAAGAACCAACTATTTTCTGGATTTTAATTCTTGCTTTTATCAAGCCCTTCTAGTTATAAGGGATTGGGTAAACAGATGAGGTAATTGTTACAAAAGTTGTTTTCTGAGAAACAACTACATTGAGAATTTTGAAAGAGTGGTTCTATGTAAGAGCCTCGCTTGGGTAAATAGTTGGGGGTAATTGTTGCAATAGTTGTTTTCTGAGAATCAACAATATTGGGAAATATGAAAGCAGTTCCATGTAAAAACAAACCCATCTTGTAGTTCTGAGACACTGCCCTATTATTTGATTTGTAAGAGATGCCAGTACTTGTAGATTATAATTTAGTTGAAGTCGTTTAATAGTTGCCTTGGTATCAACTAATTTTGACAGAAATTTTGGAAAACAAACAATGTTAAAAAAATGAAATTGAACATGTCAGGTTCATTTATCACATACTCCAATTGTATTACAATTTTGAAGATATTATAACTCGATACAGTTCAATACTTGAGTAGAATTATTAGTATTGTTCAACAATAAGTAGAAGAAGTCTAAACAAATGATAAAAATAAAATCCTAAACAATATTCAGCATTCAAAATCAGCACAACTAATAAATTACTGTGCAAGCATCACTAGGAATTCAAAATCATAACAGCATATATAATTTACCAAACCACAGAACACTGCAAGAGAATGGAAAAATGAAATTGCACAACAAATTTGCAATAGAAATGAAATTGCACAGAATGAAATCCAGGAGGAGTGGAAAAACAAAGTACCTGTGCTTTTTTCCTCTTCTTTGTCTCTTTGAATCAGAATTCCTACAAAGGTATTCCTAGAAACAATGCAATTTCTCTGTGCAAACCCAAATAGTGCAAATCCTTTAAAACTGCAAACTAAATGTGATAGTAAACACCATTTATGCAGGAGGGAGGGGTGGTCTCCATGACAAGATGTTCAACAACCTCCTCCATGAATAGCAAGCTATCAATGGGGTTTAATAAATTCAAAATAAATGTCAAACTAAGAAAACAAAGAAAAAAAATAGACACCATCCTCTCATCATCTGACCAACCCTAGAGTCACTTCACGTTTTGGACAGGCTCTATCATAGGATGGGCTCTCAAGAAATCTCCTCACAGCACTCTCAAATAGTAGAACAACTGCGGTTTTGACCAACTCAAGAGTCACGACTATCCAAACATCGTCGGACTGTAGAAGAAAGAAAAATGTGAAGCTGCATAAATTGATGGACAATATAGAAAACCTTTGAAGAATGCGCATCTTAAGAGAAGACACACGTAAAAACCTATGAACAATGCTCATCCCAGGAGAAGACACCACACAAAGAGGTGTAAAAACCTATGAATAATGCCCAGCCGAGGAGAAGACACCACGTGAAGAGGTGGGAAACACACAAAAAGGAACACTAGAAACCAGCGGATATCTGAGTGACACCAACAAAACCAGCAGATCATGAAGAAGACACATGAAGAAATATGGTTTGCTGAATATACGATGAAATGAATAGTGGTTTCAAAAAGAACTTTAGAGAAAAATTCCTTACGGCGTAATTATGTAATGCATACCTCATTTTTTTCTAATTTCACTTAATCTATTTTGTACATATTATGTAATGCATCCCTCATTTTTTTTCCATTGAGAATTACATTGTAGTTATAATCGATGTCCTATTTTTCAACTATTCATGCATTCTATTTTACCTATAGAACTCTCATACAAACTCAACAACTAACACCATTAGATGAAAATTTAAATGTATTTTTTAATATGTTTGGGTGCACTTTCTGTGATATATATATATA
>LPNX011222854.1:118684-131005 GCA_001517045.1 Pseudotsuga menziesii
ATAAGGTAATTGAACAGATTAAGTTCAAGCTTTGAACCAAAGGTAAAACAAGGCACCATAATGACATGTACAAATACCTCCTGTAAAACTGGTCACCCTTATAATTTCGAGTATGGAGAGCTTTTCCAAATGTACAAAAAGCCTACAATGCAGCCACCATTTACCAACCCAACTGCAAAACGTGTTGAAGATGCTATCATGAATTATAAACTCAGAAAAATCCTAGTAATAATTCATCGAGGGAGCACAAAATTGATAACATTGCATGCCTGGAAATGTTCACACTCGACAAGAAGAAGAAACAAGTGGTTCGATCTACACACAAGAAAAGAAAGACAATCATTGAACGGATCATAATAGAGACCATGGAAATCATAGTGATGTATGTGGAGAATATTGACCCAGTGACAACTACCACTGTAGTAATAGCCATTGTTCAGGTAAATGAATCCAAGGTCCTCAAAATGGCCATGTTATTACAGGTGTACAAGATAGAAATCACCTGGTTAAAGTCAAATGGAGCATCATAAAGAAGTTAAGTATTATACGAGTGACTTCATCAAATACGTATTAGAAATCCATAATAAGCTTTCTCTAGTCCACAAATATTTTTACAAAGTTGTACATGATATGGAAGATATTTTCCATTGAGTGGTGACATTATTCTACTTCCTAGAAGATCCTCAAAATGGCCAAGTTACTACAGGCATACAAGACAGAAATCGCCCAGTTAAAGAATCAAATGGAGTATCATAAAGCAGCTAGGTATGATACGATATTAGAAATCCATGATGTGCTTTCTCTAGTCCACAAATAAGTTATGAAGTTGTATCTGATATGGAAGAGATTTTCAATAGAGTGGCAACAATATCCTCCTTCCTAGAAGAATGACTAAATTATGCAAAAGAGTGGCAAAGATGTTTGGTCTCTTTGATCCTCTGGCAGCGAGAGTTTCCGAAGGTTGCTCCTAATATTCCTCGCCTCCAAGCAAAGAAAATCGACCAGATTGGCATTGGTCTCAATTACTGGAAAGACACAGCTAAAAGCTTGGATGAAGACAACAAAAAGCTGATCAAAGACTGCAACCTGTATCTAAATGATGCGGCTAAGGTTGCAAAAGAGTGCCAAAATCCAGCTTTCAAAGTAGATGACATCTTTGTGTCACAAGCTGCCCCAACAACCCAGCTAAGCAATACGAAAAGTTAAAAAAGGTTTCCTTTGGAGCTAATACCTCACATCAACAAAGCCGTGGTAAAGAACCATATAAAAACACCAGTCAAAGAAATGGCCCTCCTTTATGTTTTTATCTGAAAAGTAAATAAAGGGGAAAAAAGACTCCATCAGGGAATAAGTGTACTTCGTGCACCTTTTGAGTAGTACCAGTTCCTTACATCCTTTGAATTCAATAAAACATTTGAGGCATGGAAATACTATACAGAACAATTCAATTTACGTTGTCCTTATAGATAACAGATACAATCCAGATCATAAGGTTACTTTAGATTCCTACTCCCCCTTGTCATAGAAATATTCTATATCCATGAGATACCTTCATTCTAATTGAAGACTAGCGTATAATTTAACTGAAAATTCTGTCCCACCATCACAGCTTGATATGATGGTTCATTATTTGTATCCTTTTTTCTTTCCTTTTCGTGAATGATCACCTTTATGTTATATCTTACTGCCAAGCTGCATTGTGAAGAACTTGACAAGCCCCTTATACTTATTCAGAGAACTCAACATATATCCAAATATCATCTCAGGGATGTTAACTTTAGTTTTCCAGAGATATAACCAGAAAAGCCATCTCCCCCGCCTCACTTTTTGAAAATTTAAAGTCGAATACATATGTTAAAAGAAAGCATCCATCCGTTCTGTACTAAGTCCATCCTTCGGAATCGAATTAGGTACTGGCACAATATTTTCAAAATATTTTTTTTAAATTTTTTTTTAGCAGGCGTTGCTTAAGCGACGCTTTCAGCTGTCGCAAATCCGACGTCTTTTGTAAATATCTGTCGCAAATCCGACTTCTTTTGTAAATAGCCGTCGCAAATACGACGCTTTAAACTGTCGCTTTTTCGACGTTTTGGTAGCTATCCGTCGCAAATCTGACGCTCTAAACTGTCGCTTTTCCGACGTTGTTTGTAGATATCCGTCGCAAATCCGACGGTTCTTGCTGTCGTTTTTCTTATAGAATTTCACCATTGTCGAGGATATTCCGTCGCTTAACAGACGGTTAGTTAGCTGTCGCTTAACCGACGGTTAGTTAGGTGTCGGAAACTCGACGACAAGTTTCCGACGCTTAACAAAAAATCAAAGTGTCGTACATGCGACAGGGAAGTGTCGAAAATCCGACATGACGGCCTTCGTATTTTTGGTCAAAATGTAGTAGTGAATGTTCACTTAAAGTTAACATATTTTGCAACAACAAATCGTCTGCAATATATGAATATATTGTAGATGTTAACTACAAGATAAAAAGTATCTAAACAAGAGACTCTAGTGAACTTCGTATATGCACATGAAAAACAATGTATATGCAAGCTAAAAAAATGAGTAAGAAGCCAAAGGATATGTTGTTTTTTCCATGAGATAAAAAGGAGGTGTTTACTTGATTCTTGGACCAAATAAACTGCAAACTAAAGAAGAATACAAAGCTCCCATGGGGTATTGATTGTTCAAGAGTGTAAAGTGAAAGCTATGGATCAATCTAGATATAAACACATGGGTATATTGTGGCCAATATATGGTTCAAAATTTGCAGTCGGTTAAAATTTGATAGGATATAGTTCTAAAAGAACACTTACAAACATGTTTTTTTTGCTACATGAATAACCTGCAGTTTGGTGGGCATTTCATACACATAAAAAAACAATTCCTTCATATTCTAATGAAATAAAGGTAACCTTTCACATCATCAAACAACTATCCATAGGGAAATGGGTCAAACAAAACAGTAAATATTACATTACAATGCAATTCAAAACATAAATATAACTATACCCAAGATGTGAAAAAATACTATCAGTACCTGGGTATCATTACATGAAAAGGTCCTCTCATAAGTGCGCAGTATATACATCAATCAGAGAAATGTCCATAAAGAAGATAACAAGAGCCCAAACACCTTATCCAAAGCAGGCAAGTGACTCTCAAAATTCCCGTAACTGCTGCTCAGCATAACTAGAAATAACTCAAAAAAAAACCACAAGATAAATATTTGAAACAGAATGAGCAAATTCTAAAAAAGTTGGATTGAGATTTCCCCGATAAACTCATCATCATAATATTTAGTAAGTAAGAGGTGACCAGGAACCATACAAAAACCCTCCATGGATAAGATGTATGCCCTCTTGTTATGTTCCCTATAGATAGGACTTAAATCCACCCAGGTGAATGAGGATATGAGTAATCTGGTGTTGTAGAACCAAGCCACAAGTTTCACCATGTCAAGGGTGAATTTCCCCTTTGCCCAATTTATAATCACCGAGGATTCGCCAAAGATATGTAGGTAAGGCAGCCCAATATCTTTGGCGAACCGTAATGATTCCCAGATTGCTATAAGTTCTTCTATAGTATTATTACTGCTCCCACATCCAAACTTAAAAACATCAAGTTCTCTACATGGCCCTTTAAGTAAGATAACTTTTTATAGTTAAACATTTCAGGTCTTCATATATTCATTGCTTCATGGGAGTCTATAAGGCACATGAAAACAATGTATATGCAGGCTAAAAAAAGGAGTCAAAAGCCAAAGGATATGTTGTTTTTTCCCTCATATAAAAAGGAGGTGTTTACTTGATTCTTGGACCAAAGAAAGTGAAAACTAAAGAAGAATACAGAGCTCCCAGAGGGTATTGATTGTTCAAGAGTGTAAAGTGAAATATATGGATCAATCCAGATATAAACACATGGGTACATTGTGGCCAATATATGGTTCAAAATTTTGCAGTCGGATAAAATTTGACAGGATTTAGTTCTAAAAGAACACATAAAAACATGTTTTTTTTGCTACATGAATAACCTCCAGTTTGGTGGGCATTTCATACATAAAGATGAAGGATTTTATTTTTCTGGTGGGCATTTCATACACATAAAAAAATAGTTCCTTCATATTCTAATGAAACAAAGGCAACCTTTTACATCATCAGACAACTGTCCATACTCGAATGGGTCAAACAGAACAGTAAATATTACATTACAATGCAGTTCAAAACATAAATATAACTATACCCAAGATGTGAAAAAATACTATCAGCACCTGGGTATCAACACATGAAAAGGTCCTCTCATAAGTGAGCAGTATATACATCAGTCAAAGAAATTTCCATAAAGAACATAACAAGAGCCCAAACACCTTATCCAAAGTAGGAAACTGACTCTCAAAATTCCTGTAACTGCTCCTCAGCATAACAAGAAATAACTCAAAAAAATCCATGAGATAAATATCTGAAATAGAATGAGCAAATTCTAAAAAATATGGATTGAGACTTCCTCAATAAACTCATCATCAAAAGATTTAGTAAGTAAGATATTACCATGAGCCATACACAAACCCTCCATGGATAAGATGTATGCCCTCTTGTTATGTTCCCTATAGACATTACTGAAATCCACCCAGGTGAATGAGGATATGAGTAATCCGGTGTTGTAGCACCAAGCCCCAAGGTTCACCATGTCAAGGGTGGATTTCCTCTTTGCCCAATTTATAATCATCGAGGAGTCGCCAAAGATCTGTAGGTAAGGCAGCCCAATATCTTTGGCAGCCTGTAATGATGCTCAGAGTGCTAAAAGTTCTGCTCTAGTATTAGTACTGCTCCCACATCCAAGCTTAAAAACTTCAAGGTCTCTACATGGCCCTTTATGTAAGATAACTTTTTACACTTAAAATTCCAGGTATTCATATATTCATTGCTTCATGGGAGTCTAGAAGGCACATGAAAACAATGTATATGCAGGCTAAAAAAAGGAGTCAAATTCCGAAGGATATGTTGATTTTTTCTTTGAGATAAAAAGGAGGTATTTACTGGATTCCTGAACCAAAGAAGGTGCAAACTAAAGAAGAATACAGAGCTCCCACAGGGTATTGATTGTTCAGGAGTGTAAAGTGAAAGCTATGGATCAATCCAGATATAAACATGTGGGTAGATTGTGGCCAATATATGGTTCAAAATTTGCAGTTGTTTGAAATTTGATAGGATTTAGTTCCAAAAGAACACATAAAAACATGTTTTTTTTGCTACATGAATAACCTACAGTTTGGTGGGTATTTCATACACGAAGACCAAGGAGTTCATTTTTTTACCATTAGCTGAAAACTTCTAAAGCTAAAGTTAGTATACAAAAAATATTGGGAAATTTATAAATGACAAAATAAACAAATATAAAGGAAAAATTAAGGAAAGTTTGATTATGATAAAATGTATCAAAGCAAATTTGCAAATTGTAATGGATTTTGAACTTGTTTTTTTTTTCCACAATGAAAAAGATATAATGTGTTATTCAGAAGATTGAATCAAATTTATATAATTAGTTCAAATATATTGAACTACTCTTGATATCCTTGTTGATCTACTACTTGTAATATAAGACAATAATCATAATACTAAATTGGCATAATACTAAATCTGTTCATTGATCTACTACTTGTAAATAACTTTTAAGAGTTTAAGTGGATTCTAGACTTATTTCCTTGTCATTGTGGTAGAATGATGAGAATATTGCATTCAGTAAAGATACAGAGATTTCTCTCTTCCCAACCCTAAACCAAGATAAAATGAAGGAAAAAGGTAATATCACATTGTCAATGAAAAAGTTAAAGGAAAATGTTAATATCACATTGTCTTCCTAACCTTAGAGTATCTAAAACAGAAGGTAATATTCTTGATCCTAAGTTCACTTGAGGTTTCAATCTTTTTTTCAGTAGAAAAAAAGAGTTCCTTGATATTCTAATGAAACAAAGGTAACCTTGTATATCATCAAACAACTGTCCATACCCCAATGGGTTAGACATAACAGTAAATATTACAGTACAATGCAGTTCAAAATAGGAATATAACTATACCCAAGATGTGAAAAAATACTATCAGCACTTGGGTATCTGTTAGGTCATGTTTTTGTTTCCCATCTTTTAATACTTTTGTTTATGTTTTGAAGTTTGGTTTTACTCTCTATTCCTAGAAAATTTTGTTGATTGGGATAGTTTGAGTTTTTTCCCTTTAGCTTTCATGTTATTTGATTCTTTTTAGTTTATTTTTACAAGTTTTGGTTTGATTTCATGATCAAAGGGCTTATATAAGGCTTATATGGATTAAAAAACTGTAAAACATAGCATAAAAGTTTAAATAGGACTCCTAAACCAAGTTTAAACCTATATCATGAGACTAATTTTTGAAAATCAATAACTTGAATTTTCTTGTAGCACAAGTCAAAAACAAATGCACACAGGTGCTACAAGAACATTGTGTAAGTTAAAAAAATCATCATTCAACGTTTTGAAGAATTAGTTCTCTATGTCGCCGACATTGCGGCAGCATAGTGGTTTAAAGCGTCAATCAGAGATTTAGTTATCTAAAGCACCGACATTGCGGAAGCATTCCGGATAGTTCATAGAGATTCCAATCGCTAATCATGAAGCTAGTTGTCTAAAGTGTCGAGATTGCAACAACATAGTGGTTTAAAGCACCGACGAGATAGTTGATAGAGATTCTAATCGCTGATGAGCAAATTTATTTTCTTTGTGAAATGTGCCAAAGCAATCCTCAATAACTACTTCAGATTTGCATCACAACTTCTTACCATATATACCCTTCAACAAACTTTCAAATATGTCTACTGAAGACAAGGCTCTTCTTGTCTAAAAAGTGCCACATTTTTTCCTTACATTCCTCTCTAAGAGCACCTTCAAAATTCACAAGAAAGTTTTTTATGTCAGATATGTAAGTTTTTTGCATAAATTTTGGGCCCTTGTGTGCGAAGAGACTTTTCACCAAATTACTCTTATTTCATCCTACTTAGACAAGAGCTACCTCCTTCCAAACAGATAACTCAAAATAAAAGGCCATGAACAAGTGATCTACAATATCTAAATCGTGCTTGCAAAGTATGCATCTCTTAGCATGTCTAGTTTCTTTTATGTCTATTATCGTAGGTTAACAGCTTCTTGGCTATTTATAACCATAAAATAATCTTTATTTTTAAAGGAAATGTTGATTTCTAGACCGCTCTCCCCAAATAGACTCTATATTAAAGAAGGCATTCTTCAATGCTTGCAGCATAACCCAACTTGATAGTGTATACCCTTGTTCCACTATTATTGGACAACTTGAGTTGATCATATTCTTCTAAAAGTTTAATACCACTATGGTTAACAATATATACAAAATGTATACTAAAAATATATACAAAACGTTTCAATTATTTATCCAAATGACCTTGTAAGTTTACATGAAATTCCTATCACAATATATGTACATTATATACAACCTTTATGTGCTAAAAAGAGTGGGAGAGGATAATGGAATTCTTATTCATTGTAGTGGATAGGTAACGAGGGAGAAGCGATGATGCAATGGATGAAAAATAAATAAGAGTTGATAGCAATGGCATAAGGTTAGGAATATAGAATAGAGGCTAAGAGGAGTTGGTAGGGTCACTTAGTAATGCTTACTGTGTATGTAGGAATAACCAAAACCAACTATAAATAAAAGGATCCAACATACTAGGTAACAAAGATTAAATGAAAGGTTCAACATATTCCATTTACCACCGTCCATAGAAGTCAAAAAGAAACTTTGAATATATTATATTTTAAGAATAATAACAGAAATAACAGTTTTCCATGAAAACCAACATCATTAATTGTTACATAAAGCTCCAAGCTCCAAATAGTTTACATGAAAGTAGTGCCAACAAGAAGTGGTTGTGGTCAAAAGGTGAGAACAAGTTATGCATGCATTCATTTTAAGTAAATGCTTCCTTTTGTAAAAAATTGTTAGATAAAACTGTGCCTTCAATTCCTAGCCTCTACTACTTCAAAAGATAGAATAAATTGAAATCTACAACAAAACCATAATAAATAGGAAAGCCTTGACAATATTATCGCAAACGAGGAAATGGGTACACATTGCAAAAATGAATATCATTCCTAACTTGAACTATGGAAAAGTGAATAAATTTGAACGCTTTGAATAAAGAATAAAGTAGTAATAGTAAAAAACTCACAAACTGATACAAATTTATTACCAAGAGTCTTAGTTAAAGTTAAGCAATGACTAATAACACGATATAACATCCACTGGAAAAACTTATCCAAGAGACATGGGAGATGCATCATTATTAAAGAACTTAGTGAAAACATAAAAATTGAAAATACACACAGGGTAGCAAACAGAAGTGTTGAAGCATATGGACAACCGAGTGGTGTTACTAAAGAAGGGAAACCCAATTATGTCAAATATTTCCCTTTTAAATCCATGCCAATAGATGTTTATGTGCAAAAGGCAATTACCAAAATCCGCAATGTTCAACAATAGAAATATTTTTCGGTACTCAAGCCCATGTAGCATAATCATGAATGACAAGAACCTGCAAATTACTTTTAATGAGAACTCCCTTTAGATGGGCATAAACATTGATGTCATCAGGGCTGTCCAACTTGCATCATTTTTCACCTAAGCGTAAAATTAGAACGATGTAATTATTCATTGAACAATGCTACCAACTTTTCAAATTGCACTCAGAGGTATGCTACTACCCTTGATGCATCTGGACCTAATGTAATATTGTCAACGCAAGGCAAAAATTCTATAAAGAAAAAGAAAAGTCAAGAATGTTGATAACTTAAATTCCTTTCATTGAGAACACTCTTTAGATGCCATCAACATTGGCTTGCTCAACACTATCCAGCTCGGGTTGTTATTTTCACTGAAGGCTGGAAGTCAAAACAATATAATTATTTAATGAACAGAGTCATCAAATTTATGGATTTCACTTCGAGGTCTGTTGGTGAGACTGGTACAGTTGGCCTTAATGTGAGTCTATTGTGAGTTTTCCACTGCAAGGCAAGAATTATATGGAGAAAGAGAAAAGTCAGGAAGCTTCATAAAGAAAACAAAGTTTGATCATATCTCTCCACATAATATATGGAAGATAGATGAAACCAACAGAAATATGCTTGTTTTTAATACCAAGCAAATGGCATCCCAGATCCAACATCAGCCTAGAAAAGAAAATGAGTGAAGCAATAGTTTGATAAAGAATGATACAACTCCAATTTGTTACGATTAAAATTGGATGGTGCTATCCTTTTCCGAGTATAATTTACCTTATCTTTATTTTGTTTACATTAATTTCCATTTCACAATGACTGCAAATTTTGTTGGACTTGTACACGTATTACATAGTTTCAACCAACAAACTTTAAAATTATCATAAATTTTTTTTTGTAAGAATTCTCTTTTCATGGACGTCTGAACTCCATATTTTTTTATATAACTGTAAGTTTGTGCCATACTTCAATATCACAATTTATACACAGGGAAATGATATAAACTCTACCACTTCCTATTTCCTTTAGCCATTAATGGTACCAAACTTTTGGTACATGATTGTGTCGAGGCATAGTGTCCATTTGAACAAAATTAACTTGTAAACTACTTCTATTCAAAGGGTCATTGTTACCCTACTTTGAGTCTCGCTTTATCTTTCGTATTCTTATCTTAGAAGCCCATTTTCTCAAAATAGAAAGACACCCCTCTTGTTTGCTTATTAATGATTTTAAAATCCAACTTTAACTTCAACGTAAATACCTATTTTTCTAGCATCTCTTATAACTTAAGCTCACCAAGCAGCTATAGCAGCCGAGAACATAGGAGGGACCTTCACAAGAACCAAAGCAAGTTGCTCTTATGTATTGTACTTCTTAGTTCATTTTGGTCTTCTGTAAAGTACTTTCTAGTTCATACTGGTATTTGAATTGGAAATGTTTAAAAAACACTTTTTCTTCATGACTTGAAGTGAACTATAGAGTGCATACTGAATCTGACCAACCCTAGAGTCACTTCACATTTCCTTAAAGCTCAACGAGGATTGTAAATTGAAGGGGAAAATGAATACTGTAAGCAGAAACCATTATGATTGAGAAACCCTAAATTTTTTCATAATGTGGTCTGTTTTACAGTACTAATGTTCTGCAACACATGACTAAGCTATCTAGAATTCTAAAGGAGTTAGGGTTTCCTTCTGAGTTCAGTTATCTCTCAACATCGACCATTAAACCAAATCCAAGTCTCTTTCTACAGTTGTTTCTCTGAACTCTCCAGAAATCATTGGATGGGCTCTTTCTATAGGATGTGCTCTCCAGAGATCACCTCACAACACTCCAAAATCACTGGACAACTATGGCTCTGACCAACTGAAGAGTCCCGGCTCTCCAAAAATTGTCGAACTATAGAAGAAAGAAAAACATGAAGCTGCATAAACCAGTGGGCAATACAGAAAACCTATGACAAATGCATAGCCGAGGAGAAGACACGCGTAAAAGTACCACTGGCCAGAGGGACGACGACATCTATAGTGGTTTAGAACAAAACTTCAGAGAAAAATGCCTAACGGTGTTCCATTGAAGTCTGTGATTTGATTTGATTGAAGATGCAAGTGCAAATTCTAAAGTATGTTCAATTCTAAGTTTTAGTATAGTTTTCTATATTTCAGCTTATTCTTTACTTTGCATGTGGAATCATCCATCTCTCCTATTACATTTCATTACTTATGGCTTAATTCTTTATCCAAAACAGTTTAGAAAATTTCATTTATGCTAGAGTTTGGTGAAGCAAAAGTTCCAAAGGGGACACAGTTTTAGTTTTTCTTTTAGATTGTTTTAGGATTTTTGAAAGTTTTAGAGACCCTAAAAACCTATAGGACATGAAAAACTATCTTTGAAACATTAACTTATAAAACTATGCTAAACATCAATTTTTTGCAGAATTTCTACTTATAACTTATTTTTGCACCCTCTTGGATAGGCAACCTGCCTTACTCATTTATTATTTATCCTCAACATGCTATAACTCTACGGACATTGATTTGATTCATATGAAAGTGATAACATAACTTTAAGGTCTTTGGATTGCAATTAATTTAGAATCTGTTGATTAAAAAGGGAAAATGACTTTCAGAGTCCACTCTGCACTCAATGGATTCTAAAATCCCGAAATAAAAAGGCTTCCTCCTCCTGTGTAAAATTCTGGTTCCCTCAGGAAATCTATAAAGACTTATCACAACTTGTGTTAAAAACATTTCCAAATAAAAAGTTTTCATTGTGTGTCAAAATGCTGGTTGAATTAAGGAATCTATGAAAACTCCATGAAATACTTTTACCTTTTCATTTTTATTCTCTAGCTTATTATTTTATTTTATTCCTATTAAGAAAATCTTCAAAAGCTTATTACATATGCAATTTCCCTCGCACCTTTAAATAACTATGCACCTAGAGAATACAGGGGCACTCCATTGGTCTGGTGTCTACGTGCATATATTTATCTGCATTATAAAAGGTTCACTAAATCTAAAAGATGTATTCCATGCATAGACATTCATCTGCTTATAGATTTGACACCCATGTTGATCATTATGGACATCGATGTTGATCATCTACAGGATATAGTAACCAGGCTTGAGATGGAGTTGGATAGAATAGAGCTTGAATTGCATAAAGGTAAGAAACTCTAACAACTTTGCTCTCTTTGTTCTACTTTTTAGACCACCAGTGATTTTTAAGTTTAGTTTTTCATAATGAACAATTCTCAATTTTAATGCCTGGTAACCAAAGTGACATTGATACAGTTTCTTCTCATCACAAAATTCGAGATTTATTTCAAAAAATTGCTTCTCACCCCTTTCTTTCAAAGAATTTTTAATCCTTTATCCATTTTGGTTTCCTTAAATACAGTTGTTTCTTGATTGCAAAATGCTATATTTTCCATTTCTTAGCTGCGTGTAATCTCTAGAATATTATGGATTTTTACTGTTAAATTGTAAATTCCACCCTAAGAACCAAGTATATTCTGGATTTTAATTCTTGCTTTTATCAAGCCCTTCTAGTTATAAGGGATTGGGTAAGTAGCTGAGGTAATTGTTACATAAGCTGTTTTCTAAGAAACAACTACATTGGGAATTTTGAAAGAGTGGTTCTATGTAACAGCCTCCCTTGGGTGAATAGTTGGGGGTAATTGTTGCAATAGTTGTTTTCTGAGAATCAACAATATTGGGAAATATGAAAGCAGTTCCATGTAAAAACAAACCCATCTTGTAGTTCTG
>LPNX011222854.1:134053-168053 GCA_001517045.1 Pseudotsuga menziesii
GTTTGATTTGTAAGAGATACCAGTACTTGTAGATTATAATTTAGCTGAAGGCGTCTAACAGTTGCCTTGGTATCAGCTAATTTTGTCAGAAATTTTGGAAAACAAACAATGTTAAAAACATGAAATTGAATATGTCAGGTTCATTTATCACATACTCCAATTGTATTATGATTTTGAAGATATTATAACTCGATACAATTGAATATTCAAGTAGAATTATTAGTGTTGTTCAACAATAAGTAGAAGAAATCTAAACAAATGATAAAACTAAAATCCTGAACAATATTCAACATTCAAAATCAGCACAACTAATAAATTACCATGCAAGCATCACTGGGAATTCAAAATCATAACAACATATATAATTTACCAAACCACAGAACACTGCAAGAGAATGGAAAAATGAAATTGCACAACAAATTTTCAATAGAAATGAAATTGCTCAGAATGAAATTCAGGAGGAGTGGAAAAACAAAGTACCTGTGTTTTTTTCCTCTTCTTTGGCTCTTTGAATCAAAATTCCTGCAAAGGTATTCCTAGAAACAATGCAATTTCTCTGTGCAAACCCAAATAGTGTAAATCCTTTAAAACCGCAAACTAAATGTGACCAGTAAACACCATTTATGTAGGATAGAGGGGTGGTCTCCATGACAAGATGTTCAACCACCTCCTCCATGAATAGTAAGCTATCAATGGGGTTTAATAAATTTAGAATAAATGCCAAACTAAGAAAACTGAGAAAAAAATAGACACCATCCTCGGATCATCTAACCAACCCTAGAGTCACTTCACATTTTGGATGGGCTCAATCATAGGATAGGCTCTCGAAAAATCTCCTCATGGCACTCTCAAATCCCCAGAAAACTGCGGTTCTGACCAACTCAAGAGTCACGGCTCTCCAAAAATTGTCGGACTGTAGAAGAAAGAAAAACGTGAAGCTGCATAAACCGGTGGACAATAGAGAAAACCTATGAACAATGCGCAGCCCAGGAGAAGACACACGTAAAAACCTATGAAAAATGCTCATCCCAAGAGAAGACACCGTGCAAAGAGGCATAAAAACATATGAACAATGCCGAGCTGAGGAGAAGACACCACACGAAGCGGTGGAAAACACGCAAAAAGGAACACTACAAACCAACAGATATCTGAGTGACACCAACAAAACCAGTAGATCATGAAGAAGGCACGCGAAGAAATATTGTTTGCTAAATGGACGATGAAATGAACAGTGGTTTCAAAAAGAACTTCAGAGAAAAACGCCTTACGGCGTAATTATGTAATGCATACCTCAATTTTTTCTAGTTTCACTTAATCTATTTTGTACATATAATGTAATGCATCCCTCAATTTTTTCTCAATTGAGAATTACATCGTAGTTATAATCGATGTCCTATTTTTCAACTATTCATGCATTTTATTTTACCTATACAACTCTGATACAAACTCAACAGCTAACGCCATCAGATGAAAATTTAAATGTATTTTTTAATAAGTTTGGGTGCACTTTCTGTTATATANTCTTATTTATAGAAGAACCGTTTTATTTTATATATATAAAATGTTCACTAATAATTGAGATGATGATTAATGAAGAAATTCAATATGGAGGGTAGTATGAGGTGGGTGGCAATGTACAATAAGATTTCTAAAAAACGAACATATGCAAACTTTTAGAAATTCAAATCTTCATATCCCACTCCATAATGAATTATGTTATTAATAGTATGCAAAGTGGGAAAACACATAGGTGAAGGTGAAAATTCAAAACTAGGAACTAATGAAAAAAAATGAATTATATTTATTGAAAATATATTGGATTTATCATGAGATTAAATGCATAAATTTTAGTTAGACATGTTTATATTTAGTTAGACATGTTTATATCTTATTATGAGTTTAACATAATTACTGATTTTAAAATTAAAAAATATTATATATATCAAAATACAAATTTATTATTGATTTTAAAATTGAAAAATAATATCTATATTAAGATACAAATTTATAATGTGATGTTTGCCTATGGCCATAATTTTAGAGTGGAGAATGTGGAAAATTGTAAAACGTTATGTCATTATGGATTTTAAATTTTATTTTATACAAGCAATTCATACATTTTTAAGGGATACAAGCCTAATTAAATAACGAATTGATTATTTTTAATAAGATTACGAGATAATTGATTTCAAATTCAAATCCTCCAAATGTGTTATTTTTATTTTAAAATGGTTCAATTTTTTTATATAAATTAAATAGGAATTGCATTTCACTAACATACATAGACAATGTCAACATCATATGATAAAACATTTGTGTTTTCTTTGAACAATTTTTCTTCATCTTGATGTATCTCACAAATTTCTTATTGTTTGCAATATTAAGAGCATACACATATATATGTGCTAAAACTTAAGTAATGTTAAATTATCTTTATAACATAAAATGTCATCTATAATATCTTCATAGTTTGTAATTTATACAGGTTTAATGAATATGTAATTGATTTATATAAATATTTATAACAACTTTAGTCAACCATCATATTGTGTCAAACACATTGCAATATTAGCCCATTATTGAAACCTTTTCTCTTTTTGTACATTCACCCTAATTGATTTGCTAGAAACAAAAAAATGTCACAAGTTTTATGGAAATAGATAATATAATTCATAATATTTTGTTGTTGTCTGTGCATCGATTTTAGTGTCCATTACATTAATGAAATTATATGGTGTACATTTTGATCTTCATGCATAAGTTTTAGTGTTTGTTACATTAATCACAATAATTGGTTTACATATTGATATTCATGCATCGATTTGAATATTAGTTACATTAATGAGATTGTTGTTTACATTTTCATCTTTTTTTCAAAAGATTTCATAGTCAATTAAACTAATGATATTATTTTTTATTTAAATGAAAAAGAAAAAATATTTTGGAAAAAAAGTCGAAGAAATGACAACTGAAAACAAAAATGAAAAATAAGACAAAATAATGAATGAGAAAGAGCGTATCGAGAAATAAAGTTGGAAAAAATGAGAGTTGGACAACAATAAAATCATAGAAAAAAATTGGAACAAAGAGAGAATATCAATAAATAAAACAATATTTGGCCAATACCACCATTGCACCACATGAAAAACATCCATAAAATCATTATCCTACCAAAAAAAGGTTTAGATTATATATATCAAATTATGCGATTCATATTAAAACATGTACACATAGATAATAATGATGACTACAAACCTGATCTGGTCACTAATGACTAAAACCAAAATAGATTCATTTTAACTCTAAATATACCATGAACTGAATATATCAAATCCTTATAGGTGCAAACCTTTCATTCACTTTTACACACTTCAAAATAGTTTGCACCGCAAGGGATATTTCCACTCTTAATATATAGTTTATGCATAGTTAAGATGGATCTATGCTCGTAGGTACTCATTTAAGTAAAATGGTGTAGAATGATTTTTTTAAGTTTAAGTTAAATTAAGTATGATAAAAAAAAAGAGAAAAGGAGAAGTAATTCGAAAATAAAAATAAAAATGATTTACAATTTACACACTAGGAATAATGACAAGTAAAGTATATTATTTATGTTTTGCTATCATATTTTCTTTACTTAACCTGAACCTATGACACATTTTTCAAGATGTTTATTCAACTTTTTTTTTTAATATTGTGATGATCACATCATCTAATCATTTTTTAAAAATAAGTTTCTTCATAAAGCTTTTACAAATCATATTTGATTCTACTTTTCTTTGTAATTTATCAAGTTCTCTATTTCTAAGAGAAAACACCTAAAGAGTTATTATCGTAAATACTTAGTTTATTTTACTAATTTCAATATATATTTTCATTCTTTCAATAATTCTATAATATTTAGGTGAACACACTAGTACAAGTGATCAATTTTGCCACGGCAAAACGTGGCAATATCCACGGAAAAGCATGGATATTGCCACGTCTAAGTGTTTTTTGTTCCGTGGAAACTATTCCATTGCAAGAGCGACAATGTTCTATATTTCGTTGGATGTCTAAGCCGTCGATATATCCACACCTAGTGGTCTCTGTATCCACGCCTTTCCGTCACTATAGCCACGCTATGTATAAGGTTTTTTTAAAAATGCAAATCCAAGACATCGCTATAGCCATGCCTTTCTGTCACTATAGGCACGCTCTGTATAATGTTTTTTTAAAAATGCAAATCCAAGACGTCGCTATAGCCATGCCTTTCCGTCACTATAGGCATGCCTTTCCGTCGCTATAGCCATGTCTTGCCGTCGCTGTATCCACGGTTGGTGAAATTTTAAAAAAAAAATACTTGCAGCTGTCGCTTAAGTGATGGTATTTGAATTTTTTTTAAAAAAAAATTACCTGGATTATTTGCAAAGACATATTGGAGTATCTGGAGTATTTGAAGATTTTTAAATAGCTAGAAGTTTATATTCTACAAATTGTAGTTTATATTTTATAATTTAGAATAGAAGAGAAAGATTTTTTTTAGATAGATAAATGTACAATCAAGATTTAAATTTATTTTATGAATATTTATTCAAATTTCAAATAAACAATGATAACGGGTAGCTAAGTCATAAAAAAATTGATATTATAGCACTTGGCACTTCACTTGTAACATATTGATGTTTCACCACAAGTTAAATAACTATTTATGATTTAGACTCTATGGTTTATGATTTGGGCTCTATTCTCTAAGGTTTTGACAAATGTACACAAATTCATCATGGCTTTTCTAGCTTCTCCATTCATGTTCACACTCCCTCGTACTCCTGAACAGCTCCGGAGGAATCTGCCATATCAAATGTAATTTGCTTGACATTTTTGTATGTGTAGACTCGTGACAGACAAACATAACTGGATAGATTGATAACACTAAGTATAGCTAAAAGCCAGTAAAAATAATCAAATTTAGCCCTGTTTAAATTGTTGGCCAGCCATCCTTGGTGTCCTCTTCGTGTAGTTACTCCCTCAACTATGGTGACGAGTAAACTGCCCAAAAAACTGGAGACACCCAGAACACTGAGATAGAAGGCGATACCCAAGCTTCTCATGCTATCAGGCACTTGATCATAGAAATATTCCTGTAAACCTATCATAGTATGCACCTCTGCTATTCCCATCAAAATGAATTGAGGAATTAACCAGAAAACACTGAGAGGGATTGTAGTTTTAGCGCTATCAAGTAAGCCATGAGTTCTTTCTACATGGGTTCTTAGGTTTTCTGTTAGATCCGCGGTCACCATGGACAGAACAGAAAACAACATGTCGATCCTAATCCTTTGAAGAACAGTTATTCCTCGTATGTTTTTTGTTATTCTTCTGGCCAGTGCCACAATACAATGGTCATAAATAATCACAAAAAAAATTCCAAAAATGGTTTGAATGGCCAAAAGAGAAGCTGGCAGGATTCGGAAGTGGGAACCCATCCTTCTATCCATGGTGCTGCCTTGCTTTATGAAGAGCGAATTGCTCTGCAACGCTGTCATTGCAAATATTAAGCAAGAGAACCAGATGGGCACTAAATAGGAACCAAATAAGAACCATGGCATGCTATTTTACTATAATCTACCTGATAAATAGTTCTCAGAATAGCAGTGGCAAAAAAAATCTACATTTTCTTGACTGTGAGAAACACAAAACTAAAGTAGGTAGATCATCCTATACCATACTATACTTGTAGCTGGATGCCTAAAATGATGTAAGGTCAGGAAACATGCTATTACATCCATATGGATTGTAAAGAGGGGCTATCAAATGCACTTATTTGCTCATATGTTGTACTTAGAAAGCATAACCCTCAAACTAATCATTTGAAGTTGATCCAAACAGCCACAGTTGTAATTGAGGATTGTTGTCTAAATCATTAGAGTTCCCTAAGCAATGCAATTGATCCATTTGATTGGCATTACAGCTTGCATGCAAATAAAGAGAAATCTAGTCTGTTGCAACCTAATTCTTAAGCTGATCATTCATATGTATGTTTTTAATAGAATCAATAGCCTATGGGCCAACAAGCTTAACAGTATAAGAATATCCATATGAGACCTCACATATCCAAAAGATTGCATATTTTCATTTATTAACCATTTTATAAAGGGGCAAAATAGGATGGCCATCACCTTATGAACAACTGCACCCTTATAGTTTGTTTTCTTTGGGAATTCAAAACCATGGACCATGTGGAAAGAGAATAAAAATTAAAAACTCTGAAAGAAACCCTCTATGGCAATTGTAACACCAAACAGGGGGAATAGATCACCCCTAATTTGGACTGCTTACATGTACTATGGTTAGTAAGCATACCAAGTATTATGATGTTTAGTAAATGGTGAAGGAGCTTGCAAAATGTTTAAATCATATGCTCCAATCTTTTGAAGAAAATAAAGCCTATGTTTTGGGGGGGGACAGACGGGCAGTGGGGCTGGTGTTGGAATTAAAAGACTGGATTCTCTGCCTTGAATTTGATACTAGGAAAAACTATAGAAAAGGCATTCCATGGAGGAATCTACAGTTATTTCAAATGTTTCACAACTCGCCTTATACAAGGCCAAGCTGAAAGTATCTCTACAAAACATAATAGGAAGTTGAAGTTATTCTGTTAAATATTCATGAGGTGTTGTGTCCCATTAGCCAGGGGTGAAAACCTCATGTTCTATGACTTTGTTAACAAGCATGCCTTTGTTAAATTCTGTTGATGTTGCTACAACAATTGCAATAAAGAATGTGGACCTCGTTTAAGGAAACAAGAGACAGCTACTCAGACTAAGACAGGAAACATCACGAACAGTGTTGTTAGACTAAATATAACTTCGTTCTCTCTAATACATGTTTACTGTAGCAAACTCTATATATTGCAGTCCCAAAAGCATTTGACAAACTCCATAACATTAATGTCATATATGATATACTCTAAGCAAAGCCTTCTATCAGCATAATGAAACAAGCAGTAGACTACATTAAATATTCTCTTGTCAATGAACATTAGAAAAAATATACTAAGAATATGAAAGTTTGTCATCAATACTAAATAGGGGTTCAAACTTCAGTGTATGAGCATATACCTCGTAGCATAGGCCTTACTATTTGCCATAATTACTTCTCTTCCTCACCTTCGTCAAAAGACAATGCATGACTAATTTCATGCACAATTTCTCTTCTTAAAGGCTTACCAGCATCCCCCTTATCTATGGAATGTGTTCTGGTGATTCCATCTGATGCAAAGAATGATTTCTTTCCAACTTGATATATTTCTCTTTTTATGCAGCCAGAATCTCTAGGGCTTTCTTCAGTAAATATTACAGTTCTGATCTTTGGCAACTTTAGTTTATGCCGTTCCAGAGTGTCAGGAGCTATAGTCCCGATGCAAAAGCAATAGTTTTCATTTCTGTCTTGAGCATGAACTTCCTCATTCACACCTGATATGTGTCTTCCCAAGGATTTAACTTGGCATAAATTAGATGAGTCAACAAAAGGATTTTTACTTGAAAATTCCTTGTCTTGATTTTTCATTTCTCTAAACCCGTCTCTAGCAGGTATGCCTGTTGTTTTACAATCTTTGGACAGCACACAGTGTGTCTTCTTAGCTTCTAATATTGCTGCTACAGAACGTATAAGAGTTCTGGATCTCGGCGTGGAAACAGATCTGTTAGGGTGTGTGTTTGTAACCAAGTAACTCGTTCCATTAGGGCCGCCAGCCATAGCAAATCTTCTCTTACAATCTGTATTATCCACCCTACCTTTTACAGATTGTTGTTGAATCTATTACCAAACCATAGCAAGAAAATGATGGATCCAGAGACCTCTTGCTAGAGGTGGAAAGTAATTCAAAAAGCACCACTCCATAACTATAAACATGAGACCTTATCAGACACACTACATGTCACAGCATACTCTGAAGCAACATACCAAAACTGCGAGATATATCTGTTGTTGCATGAGTTTCAGAGACTTCTAGGAACCTATAAAACAAGTTTATGGTCACTTTATGCCTCTCCATATCAATTATGTGCCTGTATATTGCTAGCATCTGACATATTTAATAGACACCTAGCCTGAAAATCACCACATTAGTATTACCTTTAATCCCTTGCAGCAATTTTATCCCACTTTCCCCACCTGACCGTAGATATAGCTTGCTCTACAGTATGAATTTTGTGCACATTTAATGAAGAATGAAGCTCTGATCCAGTCTTACTGTAATCTGAAGTAAGAATATGTTTAGACAGATCATTTCTTGTTATGAGAACTATACAATGAATTGTAAATTGCTTCCCATGCCTGTGTAGAGTCCATCTGGTGCACAACTTGGGAGGCATGTCGCAACTTTTCAAGGCCACGTCCTAAGTGGGCTATTGTAGGCATTGCATGAGCATATTCAACAGCACACTCTATTCCATCTCCGAAAGCTAAAAGTCCTGTACAAGCAAGCTTGAGCTTTAAATTTCTTGATACATAAAATACTTTTGAGGAAAATGATAACTTCATATAGCTGAACATAAACAAAATGTAAATACAGAACTATGAAAGAAACAAAGAATCTAATGATACAAATGCAAGTTTAAGATGATATCTGGTATTTATCAAAACCTGTATTCCACAAATGATAGATGCCCTTATTGTTGGAAGCTCAAGGATTTCATTACCTCTCCTCAAAATCTTCATATGCTGCATCCTTTCGGATATCAGACAGGATTTACTCTGCCTTGCCCAGGGCTATTTGAAGCTGGGCCACGCTATCTATCATATCGTTCACCATAAGTTTCTGCCAATCAAGGGAAATGGATTAAAGCAAACAGTCCATTTACTAAACCAAGGTCAATGATATAAAGACTAGTTGTGCAGGTTCCCAAAATCTGATGTGACTTGAACAAAGTAAGACTTCAATCTAACTTTTAAGTCAGTTGAGTAAGCACTAGCAGAGGATTGATATTGTCCTGCTCCTTCCCAGTGTTAGTGAGATTGGCCTTAATCTCAAATTTTGAGCTTATAGTTAATTGTGTCTTCTAGAAATGGAAGAAACTTGAATCCATGGAGAAGTTCTGGACATTCATGTGAAGGTTTATCCAAAACATTCAAAACTAGTGAAATTCCTTGTCTATCTGAGAAGAGAATGCTATTTCAAATACAATTCAAAATGCAGAATTTGCCTTCCATGATATGAAGCACAGTATACATTCTGTAAATAACATCAAGTAGCATAAAGTATAATCTATATGGAAACTGACCAGATAACTCTTGTCCTAGACCTACTTCATACCAAATGATTCTAGCCATGAGATAAAGATAATAACATGTAAAAGATTGCATTATTTTACCTCACCAGAATAATTACACGTTTGCAGGAAATCCAGCAAGGGCTGCATGCTTTGTGCATCATGAAAAAGCTGGCATGACAGATGTCGGCTCAAAAAAAGGACTCTATTTCCAATTGATGAGGGCCTTGCCATACGAGGGAATGATGCATTGAATGGCACAAAGTCTAGTTCCAAGGCATAGTCACTCTTGGGCTTGTAGGTACATTACCACGAATACGCTCAGTTTTTCACATTGTGATAAAACAAAAGAAACAGGGTAGATAAGGACACTTCTATATGCATAATGCATCCTTTTCATCCAACTATTAACCCCAAAAAGTTGTGTGTATCATCCATTCACAACACTAAACATCAATAAATCTTGTAAAACTAATATCAATGCCTCTTTCTTCTTGAACTTGAACATTATATGCATCTAAACACAAAACCGAAAAGATCAACATGCATTTGTAACTTTACTCTAAGCATAATTTTGTGCCCAGCACCTTAAAATGCAAAAGAGAAATGTGTTTTATTTGGTATCATTTTTACTTCTCCAAGAAAAATACAGAAACATAATTGTTCCTACCATTCCTCATCCACGAGGCATTCCTTGAGTTTTAGGTATTCTGGTACTATAATTTGCTCTATTGAAAGATCATTGGCATTGACACGAACATATTCCCAAACTCCAGGTTTTGTTCGTATAGCCAGACCAATAAAGGGTGGGACAATGACAACCTCCTGCTTAATGATATATCAAATATTAGCATCAATGATCAGATAGTAGATCACAGCCTTACACAAATAAATGGGAATGGACAAAACAATCATGAAAATGAAATTGGTATACATGTGTTGACTGTAACATATGACCAAACATCCCTTCTTGAATCGTATTCCTTTCGGCCAGATCCCCTATTATTGTTGCAAGCTCGTTCATTAATTCTTGTATTTCTAGAATCATTTTGCCTTGTGAGACAATTCAAAAGTGAGGGAAGCCAGCACTAAAGTGACAGTGGTAATTTCTTCTGGTGTTACTCCTTAGTAGCACTTGTGGGTTGGGACTTTCCCACTCAAGTGCTAAATCAAGCTGTAACACTACATAAACCTCCAAGGCTGTCAGTTCATGATATTATGACAGCACTAATTTTGAATATTGACTACCGATTGTTGGAAATCCTATGAAGAACAATTCCTTGAACATTTTCACAAAGCATGCTTTAACCTGTTACATGAACTTGTTATGAGGCATGCCTTATCCATCGAACTTGAAGAACACCTAGTAAATCAAGTTCTGAAGGTAGAGGATGGGAGGTTTTCATATACTGATGGAAGTCAACCTACATTAAAAACTTTGAATGAGAAAATATCTCCTATACTGTAAAAGATCAACACCGCTATGGACCACAAGTATCTAAATAAGCAAATATTACAAGCAATTGTGCAAAGTGGATTCATCTTCCTTTTGACATAGAACTATGCAATGAAACAAAGTATGTCTAATCTAATGGCTCACCTCTAGTAGGCTTATGCCCCGTTTTGGGGTTCACGGATCGAGGTTTCTCTGCAGTATCCCTATAATACATTGAAACCTCGCTCCTCCTGCTCGAAACAGGCAGCATCTCAGCATCAGGACGCCAACTGATTTGATTTAAACTTGTTGCCGGATTGGAATTTGTATTCGGTGCAATTTTTTTCAATGTATGTACAATTTTCCCAGTTGAAAGCTGGCAATATATGACTGTGCCATCACTGTCTGCAGATGCCAAGAACTCGTTTTTGGGGTCGAAAGAAAGACTAGTAATAGGGCCATTGTGGCCCTTGAGCACCCTTGCAATGGAACTATCTATGGTGCTAATTAGCTTAATGCCTTCATCATCCCCTGCAGCAGCCAGTAACTCACCGGACTTGTTAAAGGCTAGAGATCTTATAGGCAAAGTAAACCATGTTACATTGCTCTGAAACTCACCCCCTGAAAAAGAGAAGTTAATTTAGAATCAAATGCAAGCCATAGAAGACAAAAAAACAATTTCTCCTAAATGGCCTGTCTACAAACCCATCAGGAACAAATACATCACTATTCATATTTATAATTCTCTCCAAGAGATTTTGGCCCACGAATAACTGAACTGTTCAATCCCCAAAACAAAACCCCAATAAAATGTCGATCAATTTTTCATATTTCTCTATTTTGATTCTGTAGATCATATAGGATGGGTAGATCTTACCTGGATAAGAGTAGAGCTTAACAGAATGATCGACAGACCCAGAGGCAAGACTTTTCACATTGGAGTTGATAGCAAGGGCCGTGACTGCATCCTTGTGATGGCGAAGAGTGATGGGTTTAGAGGATGAGGTTGAAGGATAAGAATGGATTAGAATGGTGTTATCGGCCCCTGCAGTGATGAGATGCTTGGCATGCCAATCCCATAGAATGCAGGCTACTGATGCTTCACTGTCTTGGTTTTGGTGGGCATCTTGTAGCTGGACTTTACTGCCCTTCATCCTTGATCTTGCTCTCTCCTGCTGCCACTTCTTTCTTCGATCAGTGATATCTTCCTGGTATTAATTTTATTGGTTTTGACTTGCGTTGTATTGTTTTTGGGCAGGAGCCACTTTTTGGGCTGGGAAGTTTCGATTTTTCCTTGCGAGCGTGATATCAATTTTAATTTTGAATGATAATATTAAGTTTGAAATTAAGGTTATCATCCTTATGGCTTGAACACTCAGTATGTTTAGCAATGTAAAAAGTCAGTATGTTTACAATTAACATGGCACAACATGACTCAACATAGCCCCTTTAAATTTTGTTATATCTTCCAACTTGAAACACCCTTAAACATCTGCATATTTTGGGCCCTTCCCAACTTTATCTTTGTCTCTATGCATAAATAATTTAACAAATATACATATGTCCCTATCCTAAGGAAATCAACAAATCAACTTCTTTCAATAAATACATTCAAATGTTCAATTCCAAGAAAATGAAATCTAAAATCTTACAATGCACTTCAACCAAGAAAAAATCACACCATGATAAGGATAGGATTAGGCCCCACTACTACTTAGTTGGAGACAAGATCTAGCTACACATTCAAAAAGAACGATTCAAAGACCCATATCAAATAATTCAACCTCGTTGATATGGCCTTTATGCCATCATCAAGCAATGTACAATAATTCCTTCAATCTCGACTTATCGACCTATCTACGAATACATCCAATTTTAAATGTTCAGCGCTTACAATGTTACGTTCCTTTTTTTACTTGAGAAAATCAGTGCATAATTAAATCCTCCCATGGATATTGACTCTCAGTACAACACATTAGCTTATTTTGACCAAGGCATAGACCATACCACTTGGCACACTCAGAACAAGGATACATAACTCTTATGCATTGTCAAAGCAAGATAATTCCTTGCATACCTATGTACTTCATACTTGTTCAAGTGAAACTGAGATTCCATTAATCGGTGCATCAACATCGAAATCTAATACTTTCAAGGCCAACATTTCTACCTCTAATGCAATGGGGATCATTGCTACTATGAGGGGACGATTGCCCCAAGCATTAATCTGAGTTTGAATCGCTAAAGATGGACTAACAATAGGCTCTTTGAAAAGACCCTTGTTTCTCATTGCACTCTCTTGAAGTACAACTCATTGCTAATATATAACATGTCACTAGAATTCTTCAACTAGACATCTGAATGGCATCTCTAATGAATCATCATGTGCACTATCAATCCAACTCAACACTAGATTATTTCACATCATCGGTGCAATCTCATTGTTGGCAAGGTTGACACACCCACTAGGTTTAAGAACGGGGGAGATATAATCATGCAATACTCAATATGTAGCGGCATAATACATATGTACAATGCCCACACGGTTTTGTAGTGATTTGTGTTAACAAGATCAATCACTATTATAGTTGGTTTTTATTGTTGTTTTTATTACGTGCATAGTATGGTCTATATAATTGGTACTTGTAACATGTTTCTATAAAATACCAAGAAAGTATTCATTCTTATTTGTTTTCACTTGTTTATGTTTATGTTTATGGGAGCTCACCACCCCATCATGACTTGCCATTAGATTATGTAAATGCAACCACAGTAGAAAGTCAAGGCGTGGATACAGCGACGGCTCGTCATGGATACATCGACGACTAAGAGTCCAGGCGTGGATACAGCGACGGCTAGGCGTGGATAGAGCGACACCTCGTTCCTGTTACATTGGATTTTATACCAAAAAGTAAGAAACGTGGAAAACCTCCGTGGAAAAATCAGCCCTTTTTTACTAGTGACAATTCACTCATCATTTAAAAGCAACTTAAAAATTGTTTTGAATATGTACTTCTCCTAACTCATTTTTTTCAAGTCACTCTCCACTACTACCAACTCATTATTAGGAGACAAGTTAAAAATAACTTTCAATTGACATTTCTCTAAAATCATATCTCACCAACATCGTTACACTTCTCCCCTCATTAAGAGACAACAAATAAAAAAATGTCGATTTTGACACTTCACCCAATCATATTTTTGAAAGTGTGTACCCCTATAAGAACTAAAGTCTTATTTCATTAAAATCACATTCTCCAATATTTCTACACTCCTCCCCTCATTAAGTGACAAAAACTTAAAAAGCATTGATAATGGCACTTCACCTAATTATATTTCTAAGTTGTGTTCTTCTATAATAACACAAGTCTTATCTCTAAAGTATTTCTCTAACAATTTGAAATCTAAAATGTTCACTTAAAGTTAACATATTTTGCAACAACAAATCATCTACAATATATGAATATATTGTAGATGTTACCTACAAGATAAAAAGTATCTAAACAAGAGACTCTAGTGAACTTCATATATCCACATGAAAAACAATGTATATGCAGGCTAAAAAAAGGAGTCAAAAGTGAAAGGATATGTTGTTTTTTCCGTGAGATGAAAAGGAGGTGTTCACTTGATTCCTGGACCAAAGAAAGTGCAAACTAAAGAAGAATACAAAGCTCCCATAGGGTATTGATTGTTCAAGAGTGTAAAGTGAAAGCTATGGATCAATCCAGATATAAACACGTGGGTAGATTGTGGCCAATATATGGTTCAAAATTTGCAGTTGGTTAAAATTTGATAGGATTTAGTTCTAAAAGAACACATACAAACATGTTTTTTTTGCTACATGAATAACCTGCAGTTTGGTGGGCATTTCATACACGAAGACCAAGGAGTTTATTTTTTTGGTGGGCATTTCATACACATAAAAAAATATTTGCTTGATATTCTAATGAAACAAAGGTAACCTTTTACATCATCAAACAACTATCAATACCCTTATGGGTCAATTAGAATAGTAAATATTACATTACAATCCAGTTCAAAACAGAAATATAACTATACCCAAGATGTGAAAAAATACTATCAGCACCTGGGTATCAATACATGAAAAGGTCCACTCATAAGTGAGCAATATATACATCAGTCAGAGAAATTTCCATAAAGAACATAATAAGAGCCCAAACAACTTATCCAAAGCAGGCAAGTGACTGTCAAAATTCCTGTAACTGCTGCTCAGCATAACTAGAAATAACTCAAAAAAAACCATGAGATAAATATCTGAAATAGAATGAGAAAATTCTCAAAAAGTTGGATTGATACTCCCCCAATAAAATCATCGTCATAATATTTAGTAAGTAAGAGGTGACGAGGAGCAATACAGAAACCCTCCATGGATAAGATGTATGCCCTCTTGTTAGGTTCCCTATAGACATGACTGAAATCCACCCAGATGAATGAGGATATGAGTAATCTAGTGTTGTAGAACCAAGCCACAAGGTTCACCATGTCAAGGGTGGATTTCCCCTTTGCCCAATTTATAATCACCAAGGAGTCACCAAAGATATGTAGGTAAGGCAGCCCAATATCTTTCACGACCCGTAATGTTTCCTAGAGTGCTATGAGTTCTTTTGTAGTATTAGTACTGCTCCAACATCCAAGCTTAAAAAAATCAAGGTCTCTACATGGCCCTTTAAGTAAGATAACTTTTTATAGTTAAACATTTCAGGTCTTCATATATTCATTGTTTCATGGGAGTCTAGAAGGCACATGAAAACAATGTATATGTAGGCTAAAAAAATGAGTCAAAATCCAAAGGATATGTTGTTTTTTCCCTGAAAACTAAAAAAGAATACAAAGCTCCAAGAGGGTATTGATTGTTCAAGAGTGTAAACTGAAAGCTATGGATCAATCCTGATATAAACACATGGGTAGATTGTGCCCAATATATGGTTCAAAATTTGCAGTGGGTTAAAATTTGATAGGATTTAGTTCTAAAAGAACACATAAAAACATGTTTTTTTTGCTACATGAATAACCTGCAGTTTGGTGGGCATTTCATACATGAAGACCAAGGAGTTTATTTTTTTGGTGGGCATTTCATACACATAAAAAAATAGTTCCTTGATATTCTAATGAAACAAAGGTAACATTTTACATCATCAAACAACTGTCCATACCCCAATGGGTCAAACAGAATAGTAAATATTACATTACAATGCAGTTCAAAATAGAAATATAACTATACCCAAGATGTGAAAAAATACTATCAGCACCTGGGTATCAACACATGAAAAGGTCCTCTCATAAGTGAGTAGTATATACATCAGTCAAAGAAATGTCCATAAAGAACATAACAAGATCCCAAACACCTTATCCAAAGCAAGCAACTGACTCTCAAAATTCCTGTAACTGCTGCTTAACATAACAAGAAATAACTCAAAAAAAACCATGAGATAAATATCTGAAACAAAATGAGCAAATTCTAAAAAATCTGGATTGAGACTTCCCCAATAAACTCATCATCATAATATTTAGTACATAAGAGATTACCAAGAGCCATATGCAAACCTTCCATGGATAAGATGTATGCCCTCTTGTTATGTTCCCTATAGACATGACTGAAATCCACCCAGGTGAATGAGGATATGAGTAATATGGTGTTGTAGCACCAATTCCCAAGGTTCACCATGTCAAGGGTTGATTTCCTCTTTGCCCAATTTATAATCACCAAGGAGTCACCAAATATCTGTAGGTAAGGTAGCCCAATATCTTTGGCAGCCCGTAATGATGCCTAGAGTGCTAAAAGTTCTGCTCTAGTATTAGTACTGCTCCCACATCCAAGCTTAAAAACTTCAAGGTATCTACATGGCCCTTTAAGTAAGATAACTTTTTACACTTAAACATTTCAGGTATTCATATAATCATTGCTTCATGGGAGTCTAGAAGGAACATGAAAACAATGTATATGCAGCCTTAAAAAAGGAGTCAAATTCTGAAGGATATGTTGCTTTTTCTCTGAGATAAAAAGGAGGTGATTACTGGATTCCTGGACCAAAGAAAGTGCAAGCTAAATAAGAATACAAAGCTCCCACAATGTATTGATTGTTTAGGAGTGTAAAGTGAAAGCTATGGATCAATCCAGATATAAACATGTGGGTAGATTGTGGCCAATATATGGCTCAAAATTTCCAGTTGGGTGAAATTTGATAGGATTTAGTTCAAAAAGAACACATAAAAACATGTTTTTTTTGCTACATGAATAACCTGCAGTTTGGTGGGCATTTCATACATGAAGACCAAGGAGTTTATTTTTTAACCATTAGGTGAAAACTTCTAAAGCTAAAGTTAGTATAAAATAAAATAAAAAATATTGGGAAATTTATAAATGACAAAATAAACAAATATAAAGGAGAAAGTAAGGAAAGTTTGATTATAATAAAATGTATCAAAGCAAATTAGCAATTTGTAATGGATTTTGAACTTGTTTTTTTTGTCCACAATGAAAAAGCTATGACGTGTTATTCAAAATATTGAATCAAAATTATATAATTAGTTCAAATATATCAAACTACTCTTGATATCCTTGTTGATCTACTACTTGTAAATCACTTTTAAGACTTTAAGTGGATTCTAGACTTATTTCCTTGTTATTGTGGTAGAATGATGAGAATATTGCATTCAGTAAAGATACAGAGATTTCTATCTTCCCAACCCTAAACTAAGATGAAATGAAGGAAAAAGGTAATATCACATTGTCAATGAAAAAGTTAAAGGAAAATGTTAATATCACATTGTCTTCCTGACCTTAGAGTATCTAAAATAGAAGGTAATATTCTTCATCCTAAGTTCACTTGAGGTTTCAAGCTTTTTTTCAGTCGAAAAAAATAGTTCCTTGATATTCTAATGAAACAAAGGTAACCTTGTACATCATCAAACAACTGTCCATACCCCAATGGTTTAGACATAACAGTAAATATTACATTACAATGCAGTTCAAAATAGGAATATAACTATACCCAAGATGTGAAAAAATAATATCAGCACCTGGGTATCTGTTAGGTCATGTTTTTGTTTTCCATCTTTTAATACTTTTGTTTATGTTTTGAAGTTTGGTTTTACTCTTTATTCCTAGAAAATTTTGTTGATTGGGATAGTTTGAGTTTTTTCCCTTTAGCTTTCATGTTATTTGATTCTTTTTAGTTTATTTTTACAAGTTTTGGTTTGATTTCATGATCAAAGGGCTTATATAAGGCTTATATGGATTAAAAAGTGTACAAAATAGCATAAAAGTTTAAATAGGACTCCTAAACCAAGTTCAAAACTATATCATGAGATTAATTTTTAAAAATCATTAACTTGAATTTTCTTGTAACACAAGTAAAAAACAAATGCACACAGGTGGTACAAGAAAGTTGTGTAAGTTAAAAAAATCATCATTCAACATTTCAGAGAATTAGTTCTCTATGTCGCCAACATTATGGCAGCATAGTGGTTTAAATCGCCAATAAGAGATTTAGTTATCTAAAGCACCGACACTGTGGCAACATTCCGGAATAAAGTTTCGATGAGGTAGTTGATAGAGATTCCAATTGCTGATCGCGAAGCTAGTGGTCTAAAGTGCAGAGACTGTGGTAGCATAGTGGTTCAAAGCATCGATGAGATAGTTGATAGAGCTTCTGATCACCGATGAGCAAATTTATTTTCTTTGTGAAATGTGCCAAAAAAATCCTCAATAACTACTTCAGATTTGCATCATAACTTCTTACCAAATATACCCTTTAAAAAACTTTCAAATATGTCTACTGAAGACAGGGCTCTTCCTTGCTAAAAAGTGCCACATTTTTTCCTTACATTCCTCTCTAAGAGCACCTTGAGAATTCACAAGAAAGTGTTTTATGTCAGATATGTAAGTTTTTTGCATAAATTTTGAGCCCTTGTGTGTGAAGATACTGTTCACCAAATTATTCTTATCTCATCCTACTTAGACAAGAGCTACCTCCTTCCAAATAGATAAATCAAAATAAAAGGCCATGAACAAGTGATCTACAATATCTAAATCGTGCTTGCAAAGTATGCATCTCTTAGTATGTCTAGTTTTTTTTATGTCCATTATCCTAGGTTAATAGCTTCTTGGTTATTTATAACCATAAAATAATCTTTATTTTTAAAGGAAATGTTGATTTCTAGACCGCTCTCCCCAAATAGACTCTATATGAAAGAAGGCATTCTTCAATGCTTGCAGCATAACCCAACTTGATAGTGTATACAGTTGTTCCATTATTATTGGACCACTTGAGTTGATCAGATTCTTCTAAAAGTTTAATAGCGCTATGGTTAACAATATATATAAAATGTATACTAAAAATATATACAAAATGTTTCAATTATTTAGCCAAATGACCTTGTAAGTTTACATGAAATTCCTATCACAATATATGTACATTATATACAACCTTTATGTGCTAAAAAGAGTGGGAGAGGAAAATGGAATTCTTATTCATTGTAGTGGATAGGTAACGAGGGAGAAGCGATGATGCAATGGATGAAGAATAAATAAGAGTTGATAGCAATGGGATAAGGTTAGGAATATACAATAGAGGTTAAGAGGAGTTGGTAGGGTCACTTAGTAATGTTTACTATGTATGTAGGAATAACCAAAACCAACTATAAATAAAAGGATCCAACATACTAGGTAACAAGGATTAAATGAAAGGTTCAACATATTCCATTTACCATCGTCCATAGAAGTCAAAAAGAAACTTTGAATATATTATATTTTAAGAATAATAACAGACATAACAATTTTCCATCAAAACCAACATCATTAATTGTTACAGAAAGCTCCAAGCTCCAAATAGTTTACATGAAAGTAGTTCCAACAAGAAGTGGCTGCGGTCAAAAGGTGAGAACAAGTTATGCATGCATTCATTTTAAGTAAATGCTTCCTTTTGTAAAAATTTGTTAGAGAAAACTGTGCCTTTAATTCCTAGCCTCTACTACTTCAAAAGATAGAATAAATTGAAATCTACAACAAAACCATAATAAATAGGAAAGCCTTGACAATATTATCGCAAACGAGGAAATGCGTACACGTTGCAAAAATGAATATCATTCCTAAGTTGAACCATGGAAAAGTGAATAAATTTGAACGCTTTGAATAAAGAATAAAGTAGTAATAGTAAAAAACTCACAAACTGATACAAATTTATTACCAAGAATCTTAGTTCAACTTAAGCAATGACTAATAACACGATATAACATCCACTGGAAAAACTTATCCAAGAGACATGGGAGATGCATCATTATTAAAGAACTTAGTGAAAACATAAGAATTGAAAATACACACAGGGTCGCAAATAGAGGTGTTGAAGCATATGGACAACCGAGTGGAGTTAATAAAGAAGGGAAAACCAATTGTGTCAAAGATTGCCCTTTTAAATCCATGCCAATAGATGTTTATGTGCAGAAGGCAATTGCAAAAATCCGCAACGTTCAACAATAGAAATAAATTTTCGGTACTCAAGCCCATGTAGCATAATCATGAATGGCAAGAACCTGCAAATTAATTTTAATGAGAACTCCCTTTAGATGGGCATAAACATTGACGTGATCAGGACTTTCCAACTTGCACCATTTTTCACCTAAGCTTAAAATTAGAACGATGTAATTATTCATTGAACAATGCTACCCACTTTTTAGATTGCACTCAGAGGTATGCTACTACCCTTGATGCATCTAGACTTAATGTAAGATTGTCAACGCAAGGAAAAAATTATATAAAGAAAAAGAAAAGTCAGGAATGTTGATAACTTAAATTCCTTTAATTGAGAACACTCTTTAGATGCCATCAACATTGTCTTGTTCAACACTATCCATCTCGGGTTGTTATTTTCACTGAAGGTTGGAAGTCATAACAATATAATTATTCAATGAACAGAGTCATCAAATTTATGGACTGCACTTCGAGGTCTGTTGGTGCGACTGATGCAGCTGGCCCTAATGTGAGTCTATTGTGAGTTTGTCACCGTAAGGCAAGAATTATATGGAGAAACAGAAAAGTCAGGAAGCTTCATAAAGAAAACAAAGTTTGAGCATATCTCTCCACATGATATATGGAATACAGATGAAACCAATAGAAATCCGCTACTTTTTAATACCAAGCAAGTGGCATCCCAGATCCAACATCAGCCTAGAAAAGAAAATGAGTGAAGCAATAGTTTGATGAAGCATGAGACAAATCCAATTTGTTACGATTAAAATTGGATGGTGTTATCCTTTTCAGAGTATAATTTACCTTATCTTTATTTTGTTTACATTAATTTCCATTTCACAATGACTGCAAATTTCATTGGACTTGTACACGTATTACATAGTTTCAACGAATAAACTTTAAAATTATCATAATTTTTTTTTGTAAGAATTCTCTTTTCATGGACGTCTGAACTCCATATTTTTTTATATAACTTTAAGTTTTTGCCATACTTCAATATCACAATTTATACACAGGGCAATGATATAAACCCTAACACTTCCTATTTCTTTTAGCCATTAATGGTACCAAACTTTTGGTACATGATTGTGTCGAGGCATAGTGTCCATTTGAACAAAATTAACTTGTAAACTACTTCTATTCAAAGGGCCATTGTTACCCTACTTTGAGTCTTGCTTGATCTTTCGTATTCTTTTCTTAGAAGCCCATTTTCTCAAAAAAGAAATCCACCCCTCTTGTTTGCTTATTAATGATTTTAAAAGCCAACTTTAACTTCAACATAATGGCCTAGTTTTCCAACGTCTCTTATACCTTAAGCTCACTAAGAAACTATAGCATCCCAGAACATAGGAGGGACCTTCACAAGAACCAAAGCAAGTTGCTCTTATGTAATGTACTTCTTAGTTCATTCTAGTCTTATGTAAAGTACTTTCTAGTTCATACTAGTATTTGGATTGGAAATGTTGAAAAAACACTTTTTATTCATGACTTGAAGTGAACTATAGAGTGCATATTGAATTTGACCAACCCTAGAGTCACTTCACATTTCCTTAAAATTTCAACGAGTATTGTAAATTGAAGGGGAAAATGAATACTATAAGCAGAAACCGTTATGAGTGAGAAACCCTAAATTTATTCATAATGTGGTCTGTTCTTCGGCACTAATGTGGTGCAACACATGACTAAGCTGTCCAGAACCCTAAAGGAGTTAGCATTACCTTCTGAGTTGAGTTATCTCTCAACATCAACCATTAAACCAGAGCCAAGGCTCTTTCTACAGTTGTTTCTCTGACCTCTCCAGAAATCTTTCGATGGGATCTTTCTATAGGATGTGCTCTCCAAAGATCACCTCACAGCACTCCAAAATCGCCGGACAACTACGGCTCTCCAAAAATCGTCGGTCTATAGAAGAAAGAAAAATGTGAAGCTGCATAAACCAGTGGACAATACAGAAAACCTATGAACAATGCGTAGCTGAGGAGAAGACACACGTAAAAGTAACATTGGCCAGAGGGACGACAACATCTATAGTGGTTTAGAACAAAACTTCAGAGAAAAATTCCTAACGGTGTTCCATTGAAGTCTGTGATTTGATTTGATTGAAGATGTAAGTGCAAATTCTAAAATATGTTCAATTCTAAGTTTTAGTATAGTTGTCTATATTTCAGCTTATTCTTTACTTTGCATGTGGAATCATCCATCTCTCCTGTTACATTTCATTACTTATGGCTTAATGCTTTATCCAAAACAGTTTATAAATTTTCATTTTTACCGGAGTTTGATGAAGCGAAAATTCCAAATGGAACACAATTTTAGTTTTTCTTTCAGACTGTTTTAGGATTTTTGAAATTTTTAGAGACCCTCAAAACCTATAGGACATGAAAAAATATCTTTGAAACGTTAACTTATAAAACTATGCCAAACACCAATTTTTTGCAGAATTTCTACTTATAACTTATTTTTGCACCCTCTTGGATAGGAAACCTGCCTTACTCATTTATCATTTATCCTCAACATGCCAGAACTCTATGGACATTGATTTGATTCATATGAAAGTGATAACATAACTTTAAGGTCTCTAGACTATAATGACTTTAGAATCCATTAATAAAAAAGGGAAAATGACTTTTAGAGTCCACTCTGCACTCAATGGATTCTAAAGTCCCCAAATAAAAAGGCTTCCTCCTCCTGTGTAAAATTCCGGTTCCCTTAGGCAATCTATAAAGACTTATCACAACTTGTGTTACAAACATTTCTAGATAAAAAGTTTTCATCGTGTGTCAAAATGCTGGTTGACGTAAGGAATCTACAAAAACTCCATGAAATACTTTCACCTTTTCATTTTTATTCCATAGCTTATTATTTTATTTTATTCGTATTGAGAAAATCTTCAAAAGCTTATTACATATGCAATTTCCCTCACACCTTTAAATAACTATGCACCCAAAGAATACAGGGGCACTCCAATGGTCTGGTGCCTACATGCATATATTTATGTGCATTATAGAAGGTTCACTAAATCTAAAAGATGTAATCCATGCATTCAACATAGAAATTCATCTACTTATAGATTTGACACCCACATTGATCATTATGGACACCCATGTTGATCATCTATAGGATATAGTAACCAAGCTTGAGATGGAGTTGGATAAAATAGAGCTTGAATTGGATGAAGGTAAGAAACTCTAACATCTTTGCTCTCTTTGTTCTACTTTTTATACCATGAGTGATTTTTAAGTTTAGTTTTTCATAATGAACAATTCTCAATTTTAATGTCTGGTAACCAAAGTGACATTGATACAGTTTCTTCTCGTGGCAAAAGTCGGGATTCATTTTAGAAAATTGCTTCTCATCCCTTTCTTTCAAACAAATTTTAATACTTTAATCATTTTTGTTTCCTTAAATACAGTTGTTTCTTGATTGCAGAATGCTATATTTTCCATTTCTTAGCTACGTGTAATCTCTAGAATATTCTGGATTTTTACTGTTAAATTGTAAATTCCACCTTAAGAACCAAGTATATTCTGGATTTTAATTCTTGCTTTATCAAACCCATCTAGTTATAAGGGATTGGTTAAATAGCTGAGGTAATTGTTACAAAAGCTGTTTTCTGAGAAACAACTACATTGAGAATTTTGAAAGAGTGGTTCTATGTAACAGCCTCCCTTGGGTAAATAGTTGGGGGTAATTGTTGCAATAGTTGTTTTCTGAGAATCAACAATATTGGGAAATATGAAAGCATTTCCATGTAACACTACAACAAAAACTGGATTTAGTGTCTATGTTAGCATCCTTTTTTGCATCTAGAACATCTTTCAGTGTATTTTTCTTCATTTTTTGGACAAAATGGCACAATTTCACGGGTTGGTGCTATTTTAGGCATTTTTTGCGTCCTTTTTCTAAATATGGCACAAATTGCGATGTAATTTGCACCAAGTTTTGCACCTAGTTATGCGCCAGGTTTTGCATCAGGTTTTGCAACAGGTTTTGAGCCTAGTTTTGCACCTAATTTTGCGCCTAGTTTGTACATTTAACTCTTGTTATGCCCCCTTTTATGTCCATGTTTTCCTAAACTTTTATTCCCTTTTTTTCATCCCCTTTTTGCATCCATTTTTACATCCACTTTTGCATCCACTTCTACTTCATTTTTTGCATCCCTTCATGTGCCGAGTTTTGCATCAATGTTTACATCTTGTTTTGAGTCTAGTTTTGCATCTCGTTTTGTTTCAGCCATTTTTGCATCCACTTTTGCATCCACTTTTTCATCCACTTTTGTACCCACATTTTCATCTTTTTGCATCCCATTTTGCATCCATGTTTACGTCGTTTTTTTCATCTACTGTTGCATCCACTCTTGCATCCACTTTTTTTGCATCCCAATTCACACCCATTTTCGCGCCTACTTTTACACCCACTTTTGCTTCAACTTTTGCATCCACATTTGCATCTTTTTTTGTATCCAATTTTACATCAGTTATTGCATCCCTTTATGCATCCATTTTTGCATCCACTTTTGCATCAAGTTTTGCGTTGGGTGTTACAACTACTTTTGCATCTACTTTTGTTGCATCCACTTTCACATCCAATTTTGTATCCAATTTTACATCCATGGTTGTATCCACTTTTGCGCCACTTTTTTCATCATGTTTTGCTTCCACATTTGCATCATTTTTTGCATCCACTTTTGCATCACCTTTTGCATCCATTTTTGGTGCACCCCATTATGCGCCCACTTTTGCGCCTATTTTTGTTGCATCCATGTTTTCATCCTTTTTTGCATCCATGTTTTTATCCACTTTTGCATCCGGTTTTAGACCTAGATGTTGAAGATAACAATGAGGATAATGATTATGATATTGAGGATGGCTACGATGATGATGATAATGTTGTTGATAATGAGGAGAACGATGACAATGATGATAATGAGGATAATGGCAATGACGACATTGACAATGATTATGATGGCAATGAAATGAATGATGATGATGGTGATGATGACAATGACAATGATGATGAATACAATGAGAATTATGATGTTGATCATCTTAAAAAATAAGTTGTTATTTTTCATGCATAAATTGTATGTGTCCTCCATGACCCTTTTCCACTAATCACATATTTTGGGTAGATGTTATTTCTTATGACAAAGGTAATGATGAATAACAGATGAAAATGTCAATAATCATGATGATGTCAAGGACAATGGTGACGATGATGACATGAATGATGATTATGCCGATGATGATGACTATTGTGATAATCATGGTGACACTCACAAAGATGACAATGATGATGATGATGATCATCATTTCCATCATCGTTATCATAAAAAACATCATCACTGCCATTGTCATCTAGCTCATCATCGTCATCATTTAAAGCATATGAGATATGTTTACCATTTAAAGCATGCATAACAACTGGGATACAGTTACAATCTTAAGAATGCATAACTTATAACTATGATTGAGCACATTTTAATCTTGGAGATTGTAGTGAAATTGGGTTTATTTACCTCTACCAACACTTTCTTATAAGGATCATCATCATCATCGTCGTCGTCGTCATTGTCATCACCAACAACAACATTGTCATCATCATCATCATATAATCACATAATTGTGAATGTCATTATCATCAAATCAATTACATTTATTGTGTCCACTTTAGCACCCCAAATCAATCACATTTATATTCTTCTTAGGCTAGGTTGTATAGGTGCAAAACTAGGTGGTTTATATCATGATGATGCTAAAATGGACACAAATTGCATCCACTTTAACATCCCAAATAAATTACATTTAAATTCTACTTGTGCTAGATTCAAGTCTAGGTGCAAAAATAGGCACATTATATAAAGATGTTGCTAAAGTGGAATAAAGATGATTTGATGAATAAATATGACAACAAAATCAAAATATGAGGTTTCCTTGATTTGACATCTTAGTTTTCATTTCCTATTGTATAGTTAATCAAAAGTATTTTGATTTGGAGGGTAGTTTTGAATCACACAATCTAATTGAAATCCCATTTGAAGATATATATGAATACTACATGGATTATATATATGTTTAAGTGAATCATATTTGTTTTAAAAGTGATCTTATACACAAACAAATCAAAGTTTTATTTCTATACTATAGTTTACGTATAGTTGTGTTAAACAATTCCTTCAACTACAGAAGTTATATTTGTGTGTACATGCATATGTCAACTTCTACAATATACATATATAATTTTTTTTAATTCTCAATGAATAACTTCATATCACTTCTAACCATTATCAACCAATAGATGAAACTAACCAAAATAACTATTATCCAACCAATTCTTGTTATTTTTTCCCACCAAGTTATATTAACTTATAGACATTTTAAGGACATTGCACTAGGTAACGAGTATAGAGACAAGGATCAACACATTAATTTAGATTATCAGTTCTAAACATAGTAATTGAATGATTATTGCAGTTAAATAATAATGAAGCATTTAAAAATGGGACATAAAAACCATGATTATTTAAATATGAATTGCATATTTGACTATAAATTTAGAAGTCTTCATTCACATTATAATCCGCATCTAGATCTTCCAATGTTTCCTTTTCAATGTTCATATGTTCTTGCAAGTACCTAATATTATTCTAGCTACACCATCCTGCTAAAGTGGTATTGTAATCATCCTCATCTTCACTTTCATCATATTCTGTATCAATAAAATTTGTTTACAGATCAGTTATAGGAATGTCACAAGATCTATTTTCATCATTTATTTCGATATCATCCATATTATCTTCCTCCATAATATCATCTTCCTCCATGATATCATCTTCTGAAGATGCACCTATGACCCTGCTTCTCCATATTGCGAAAGGAATATTGTCATCATTATCATCTTCACATTCTTCTACTAAATCTTCTTCAACTTGAACATCATCATGGATGCCAATTTGTTCTCCCTCAACTATATTTGGTTGGTCATCATTGGTTTTCTTAGTATTGATTGAAGCATATTCGAAAACATGTCTTAATATTGGATCATAATGATTGACAATACACATTTCGGATGACAATGATGAATACAATGAGGATGATGATGTTGATCGTCTTAAAAAATAAAGTTGTTATTTCTCGTGCATAGATCGTATGTGTCCTCCATGACCGTTTTCCACTAATCACATCTTTTGAGTACATGATATTTCTTATTCCAAAGGTAATGATGAATAATTGATGACAATGTTGATAATCATGTTGAAGATGATGATGTTGATAATGATGATAACAATGGAAATGACCACGATGATGAAAATGAAAATGATAATGAAAATGATGATCGAGGTGGTGATGATGATGATGATGACAATGTTAAAAATGGCAATGACAATGATGATGATGGTGGTGTTGGTGGTGGTGGTGATGATGATGATATTATTATGTGATGACGAAAGTTGTGATGATGATAATGAAGATGGAAATGACAATAATAATGTCGTCGACGATGATGATGACAATGTAATTATATGACAACAATAATGATAATTATATGACAACAATGATGATAATGATGATGATGTTGATAATTCCAATGATGCAATTATTAACAATTGCTTTGAGGGATCATTGTTATGCCCAAGGTTCGATAATACTACACAAGACATGGTGACAATGACGATGGCATCCACAATGATGATGACGAGGATGGTGTTGGTGATGATGACAAAGATGATGGGAATGAATATGATGTGATTATATGACGATGATGATGATAATGCTGACGTCGATCATAAGGATGGTAATTTTAATAATGGAAATGATGATGAAGATGACGATGGCTGTGACAATGATGATGAAAATGAGAATGATAATCAAAATGACATGGATGATGATGGTGACGGTGATGAAAATGATGATGACAATGATGATTATATGATGATGATGATGATGATGTTTATATAACAATGATGATGGGTGCAATGATGATGATAATGATGATGGTGCAATCCTTAAAAATTCCTTAGAGGACTCTAGGTTATGTGGGCCAAGGTTCGATACTACTACATAGACCATGTACATTAAAATTTTATCCTTTTCCTTAGATGTGGGCATTAGTTTGAGGTTTGGAATAACATGAATGTGTATTGGGTATTTGGCCATTTTTTGGGGACATAAATTTTCATTCACTTATACCCAAACACTTTTTTATAAGGCTCATGGGCCATGATTGTATTGATGATGACCATGACAATGATGAATATATCAATAATCATTATCATGATGGCAATGATGACGATGATGAATATAATAATCATCATGATAATGGTGCCAATGATGATGAATATAGTGTCATGATGATGATCATCATTTCCATCATCATCATCATCATCATCATCAACAACGTCATCACCATAATTATCATTTAGTTCATCATCGTCATCTAGGTCATCATCATTGTCATCATTTAAAGCATATGGGATATGGTTACCATTTAAATCATGCATAAAAAGTGGTATAGTGTGACAATTTAAAGCATGCATAACTTAACGGGCTTGACTTCACCTAGGGAAACTCCAAAAATACATTTCATTATATCAAACTGGGGACTACTTCCTTGACTTACAATGGAGGTTGAACCTCAAGGACCATACATAATAATGGCATACCGAAAGTATAGAAACACATCTCCGATGGGGTTACAACAACATGCAATGACAATATACATCATAACATCTTTCGAAGTTACAAATAAAACAACTAAAATGTTTTTTATATTCATATATCATCTAATTGCTCGCTCCCCATTGATTCATGGAACACAATTATGTATGGTATTTCCATATCCATAAATATTTTAAGGGATATTTTCTTTTCCCCTCCCACTAGGCCATGCATATTAACTAACATAATATTCATGGTGGAACCACCTTTATAGAGGTTTTTCCTACTCTATGAACCCCATAAATAAGTCTTTGTCTACCTTGATGGAATTCCCTAGCCATTGTCTCTTGTGCTTGTTTGAGTTCCAAATTCTGACCTACTCTAGGAGAGATGGGATCCTTCATTTAATCAAAATCCAAGCCCTTAGAGACCCTCTTTTCCTGGTAGAAAAGGTCTTCTTTGTTGTTGTCCCTCTTCATGGATCAATGTTCTATAAAATTGATTGTATTCTCTACATTATTTTATTCGCTTTGGTTTTAAATCCATATATATCTTGTCCTCTATAACCCCATAACTGACATGTAGAAATTACCCTCTAAATTAAAATTATTCACAACTCTATCCTTATTTAACCTTTAATATTTTTAGATGTTCCTTTAGGAATTAAAGGCGGTGGACTAAAATTTCTAACTTGTATCTAGATCTATAACACTCGATACGATGTCACCGCCTTTCACTAGGGATACAATCCCTTCCACTTTCCATTATTCAACACACTTGAGTATCTAAATATATGACAAGAGTTTCTCCAAACATCAACATTGATTTTAGTTTCCCCTACCATGTTGGATATGAAAGAGCCTTCCCAGTACTACCTTTACTTATATTAAATAGTTTCCATTTGAAATGATTATTAGTGGATGGAACGTCGCTATCTTTCTCTAGTGGATCTGTTACATCTTTCTTCCACCATGTTTTCTTAAATATATTTATCATATAATATTAAACCAAGTGGCCGTATGCAGTGCATATTAGACATAAAAAGGGATCCCCATGTATTCAAGAACTTGGCAATGTTTATATCCACATGTTTATCCAAAAATACTAAAGTGATATGTTTATCCATGCTTGCTTTATTATAATGTTAGCTATCCACCGTTTGTTTCTTATATCTCTATCCTAAAACTTTTATAATATATTTCCTATATGTCTCTCTGATTTTTTATTGAATCTCCTGTACAAAGGGGATATTATATTTATCTCGCCTTTTAATTCAAGTCCTTTGGAATAAAATGCCACAATTTCAATTACACCCTTGATGCAACATGTTAACCTTGAAAAATTTGGTATGTTGCATTACATGTGGCCTAACATTAACCCTTGGATAGGATTCTAGGTTCCACCTTTTGTTTGTTTCCTAAGTTTATCACTTAATGTATTTTAGATGCATAACGCCGACACATGTTACTTTTTAGTTGTTTCTGTCATTGTTAATATTGTTTTTTGTTCCACCCTAGAGCAACATTTTAATTGGAAATTAAACTTCTTAATAAAAGCATATCTTTTAATTGAAAATAAAAAATTCACAATTTCAATTACACCATTGACACAACATGTTAACCTTCCAAAAGTTTGTATGTTGCATTACATATAGCCTGGCATTAACTTTGAGAAATGATTCTAGGTTCCACATTTAGTTAGTTTCTTGAATTTATTATTTAATGTATTAATACATAATATAACTAAAATTATTATTATATTTTAATGGAAAATTAAAATTCTTAATAAAAAACATATTTTTAAACTAAAAGTTAAATCCTTTAATTAAAACATTGTTATTGTGTATTTCTTTTAATAGAATTCAATAAAACGTTATTGTTTCCCTCTCGTTTCTTAATAAACACAAGATTATTTGTCTTTTTCTTTGTATATGTGAATTCTTATCCTATCAATATGCCTTTAAACACATGATTTTTAACCTGCCGTTAAAACAAAAGATTAATTACCTATGCTATTCCTACCATTTGTGAATCTGTGAATCTTTAGAGTTATATATTTTTGACCCCACCAATAGTAATAGATTAAAGAAGAGATTAATAATGATTTACCTGTGAAAGAAATAAGAATATTAACCAATCATTAACTGCTCCTTACCCTTATTCTGCGCAACAGCGGGATGTGCAACTGCCTAGTTTTTCACATTTTAACAACAATAGCCTAGTTATTAGTAATATTCAGTTATAGGAAAGATAAGAGTTCAAATAGCCCAAAAAAAATAGTTGGAAGGGCATATATGAAATGAAATTCAAACCCTCGTCAACGGAATGCTCTTTTTCATCCACATTCCTCTAAAACGAATTCTTAGAATAACACAAAACGCATAAGGAAGGCCATTTTGGTGGTTCCATGGTGAAGCTCTATAATACGGCTGCAGTCTCTTCCTTCTGTGAATGCCACAAATACATATGCTAAATTTAAAGGCACTTCAGGACACATAGGAATCACCTTCTGTTCAAAGGTAAGCTTCACTTCCAGGGCTTTGTTACTTATTGTTATTATTAGTAGGACAAACAAAACTGTCAAAATTATTAGGGTCTAGATATCTGTAATGATATGCATTTCTATATCTTATTACTGTGCGCATTTGCATCTAATTGGCGTCAATATGGGAACCTAGGGAGCTATTACTAAATTTGTAGCTCATAGGGAAAACTTATTTTCTTTGGGGAAAATGAATGGGGTTTTTAATACTTAAGGAATATTAGTTTTGGAGTTCTGTGATTTGTTTTCAGAGGACTTTTCTTGCAAATGATCTAAGATTCCTCTAGATTGAACCCATGGTCACTCGAAAGCTATACGCCTTAGTTTTTCAACTCAACGTTTCACATTTTACTGTGTACTTCATTTTATTGGGTTGTTACCTCTGCTGTTGTCTAAGGGGCTACTACTACCTTTAGTGAGCAAACCGTAACCTCCTGTTGACTATCTAAGTGGTTAAGGTGTGTGGCTGCTAAGTACATAGGGTTTCCTCATGAGCGTTTGAATCTCTTAGGAGATGGTTTGCGGATAATGTTTTTTACAAACTCACTTTGATTTAAAATTTCTAATCAAATTTCTTTGAGCATCTGGATGAATCACAATTTTATACCTGCTCATAAATTTCAATCCTGCAAGCTCTTTCACTGCCTTAGAGATCCCATAAATGTCAATTTTGTAAGCTATTTTTCTCCCTTGGAGATCTCAGTTGGGTATGTTGAATAGATGGGAAATTCGACACCAATATGATGGTATCAATATTGAAGCCAAAACTCAAGAGGCATTCAATTCTAAAATATGTTAGGGTTTTTCGCATAGGCGGTTTCTCTCTGAAGAGACAAAACAACTTTACTCTAAAGAATGAAAATGATTATAGTCTCTAAAGACTGAGATAAGTAGAATGTACAAGTTCAATATGACTTCAAATTGGCAGGATGAGGCTAATTTCCTTTTTTCAAAGGAATACACCTATCATCGAATCCAACCCAAAGCAGGTAATATTCCAAAATACTATGTGAGAAAACAAATTCTGTTGTTGTGATGGACTGATCCATGATATTTTGTTGGATACTAAACTCACCCATGACCTCCTTCTAGCTGTTAGATTAGGGTCATGAAAGTTTGTTGTTGGACTGATCCATGATCTTGTGCTGCTCCTTGAATGGGCCATGATATGTGTGCTAAGTTGGGCCGTGACTTGTAAATTGCTCCTAGAATGAGTTGTGACCTGCTAGGGATACTTGGAGCTGAGCCATGACCCTCCTTATAACTATACAACAAATTGTATAGAAAAATATAGAAAAATATACAACAAATTCTATAGAAGCAAATACTTGCCAATTTCAAATTAACAAAGCTATTGTAAAATTGTCAAATGTATCTACAGTGCCAAATGCACCAATTGCAAAGCTTTATAGATTTGTTGAAAACATAGTGGAAAACATTGACTAGCATCAACATATCGTAACTACTAGTAACCTTAATTTTGACATGTTGCAACATTCCAATTTGCAAAAAGAATTATTTATTTCCACCCTTGGAGCAAATCCTTTAGAGAGAACTCCTCAAGTGCTCCTAGGACCCAAACCAAACCCTTAGAAATATCAAAGGTATTTTTTTCTCAATACCTCAAATTGTACTTTGGTCTCCTTGATGGTCCTCCTCATCATGCAAATGTTGTTTTTCAAGGTCACCACATAGATTATATGTTTCATAAAAGGAGATTGGAAAATAATAAGGGGATTTATTACAAGGGGGAGGGAAAGGGTAGCTAAGGGATGATGGGAATTTATACCCTAGAGACTATATAATAAGTCTACAATCCCTCTAAATTTTTTTTTTTCAGGGAGATTCCCATCCTAGTAGTATTCAAGGTCCTAAATTTTAAAATATTTTATGAGTGAAGAATAGGAGAGGTAAATTTGACACAGACCAACATATCTACTCCTGAAAAGTTAGCATGAATGAGGGAAAGAATATTATTGTTTTGGAACTCCTTAGAAGTTGAGTGCATTGAGTTACTCCACAGGATAGGGAAAGGGTCCTTATCACCCTCATGCAATTTTTTTCAATGTAGGATTAGGCACTAATTTTTATTCAAACACCCCACCAACCAAGTTCCCATAAAGGGGAGATATAGTCATTGACTTAGAAGACTCAATTACAAAATAATTCCTTACTCTTTACTAACATCGATGCCAGAGTGCACAGTTAGCATCCAAGTGATCATAGAGGTCACACCTAGTATATTGGAAAGGGACTTTCAGATTGTCATTTTCTTTGTTAGGTATAACTCCCGATTCAAATTAATCTATTCATGGCTAAGCATTCATTTATACATTCATGTGACGGTTTATTTCACCTTCCGTCCAGCCTTTTCGGCTTCCAACTATTCCTATTTATTTATTTACAATATTATAATCCCTAACGGATTATATTCTAACAATCCCCCTCTTAATCCGAAGGGGTGTTTGTAAGTCCGAGCATGTTTCTGAACCTTTCAAACTTTTCTCGTCCTAGCGCTTTGGTAAAGATGTCTGTAACTTGATCATTTGTGGAACAATGTCGAAGATGGACTGTCTTGGCCTCTACATGATGTCGAATCAAATGATACTTTGTGTTGATGTGTTTGGTT
>LPNX011222854.1:170638-225638 GCA_001517045.1 Pseudotsuga menziesii
ATTGGTCTTTGGCATGGTTCTTTGCTTTTTGAGCAAACCAAAGCGATTCTCCAGTAGGATCGGTTGTCTTCTTACCAAATGCTTTCTCTCTGTCAACTATCTTTTCTACCAGGGTGTCAAATGTTAGTGATTTAAATTCATCACTAGCTTGCAATGACTCAAGATAGTTGGAGTGTGTAGGATACAAAGATTTTACAAATGCTGCAAGAGGAAGATCTGGTTTCATACCAGAGGCTTGAATCTTGTGCATGATGGCTTTCATTTCAGAGGCAACTAACATAGGATCATTGTCTTTCACTTCAAGACTGAATAATTTTAGCATTAGTTGAATAACTTCCATTTCACTGTGTGAATCATACAGTTCTTTTAATTTTTTTAATGCTTCAAAACATGATTTTGCAGACAATATGTGCTGGCTCACCTCTTCACTGACAGTGGCAGTGATTACAGCTAAGGCTTTCTTGTCTTTTGTTCTCCAAATGGCTTTCTCTTTCTCTGATTCTGGAGGTCGAGGGCCTGTGGTTATTGTCTTTTCATCTGCTGTCTCTATTGTGGTGCCTTCACAAATGTCGTCCCAAAGGTCATTGTAGATGAAGGAAGATTTGATCTTCCTCCACCATTCTGAATAGGTGTCTTTCCCAGTGAGGGTGGCACCGACTATAGATGCTATAGATTGCATTATTACAACTGTCAGTGTAATTTTCGAAGAGAAATAAAAAAATAAAAAACCTTGCAGGTCTACAGTCTCTGCCAAGGTTAATACAATGCAGGTTTATAGCAAATATATGAGTAGATACAAAATATATCACTGTCAGTTATACAGCATTCAACATTTTCACATATTAGTCTGAGATCCGTCTGCAATCTATCAATCTCAGTCTTATCTCGGTTTGCAATATATTACTGTCAGTCATACATAGCCTTATATTGGTCTGCAATATCAGCCCCTATCCAGACTTTGCGAGAAAAATAGGGTTTACTTCAAAAAAATTAGGGTTCACTGCAGCATATATGTGATCAACGCATATATATATAATCAATGCATATTATCTTTTAAGGCCTGAAGCACAGGTCGCAGCTCTACTTCCAGGAGGACTCTTTACCTCCATGCAGTCGCAGAATGCAGTCCACGCTCAGTCTTTAGCAGTCTTTAGTCCACACAGAAATCAAATAGACCATTGTTACAGCAACAGACCTTTGTAGCCTTGGGTATAACTCCCAGGCAGTCTTCAACAGGCCTTCAACGTAACTAAATCGAAACAGGCAGCATACAATTCTTATATAGCAAGCAAATACCAACATATTATATACCAGTTTTCAGGTAGCATACAATTCTGGACTGAAGAGCTCTCAAAATGGAAATATCAACAGCATGTATTATATCAACCATCAACAGCAAATATCAACCATCAACAGCATGTATTATATCATCACAGTCACACACAGTCACAAGATAGGTCACAACCTTCAAAAATAATCACCAGCATTACCGCTCGGGCTCTTCAACCTTCACGCAGGCAGTCTCCCACTGCACAATCTCTCCACGCAGCCTCAGTATAGTCACGTACAGCAAAAATGCAGCATATATCTTTAGTGGCATATAGACTCTCAACACCACACACCACGCATCACGCAGTCTACAGTCTACGCATTATATATGAATACACACAGTCCACGCGGGAGGAGATTTCCTAAGCCTTCTCAACGGAAGTTAGGGTTCAGGCTCAGCGCTGTATACCAAGTATACCAAGGCATGATAATGCACGATAATGCAGTCAACAATAAGGCACGATAATGCAGTCAACAATGTATACCAAGGCACGATAATCCAGTCAACAATGTTGAGAGTATGGGTTTGCAGGAAATAACACTGCACAACATGTGAAATTCGTTGAATTCACAGCTCCTTGAAATTCCATGCAGCTCCTTGAATTCACAGTACTTCACAATGCAAAACGCAGCACACACGGAGGAGATTTATGATACCACTGATATGTATCACACAGAATTAATGGCGCTCACGCAAAATACTACACATACGAAACGCTGGTAGGGATTAGGGTTTCCTATACACAATGGCAGTACACAAAACTCAGTCAAGAAGGGATTGTAACGCATGCAATGCATGCACTGGCAGGAGGGAAGAGCAGAGGGCAGACTGGCGAGCATACAGGCTGCCAGGACTGAAATGTTAATAGCAGGAGTTATGGCAGGAACCTGCTCTGATACCAGTTGTTAGGTATAACTCCCGATTCAAATTAATCTATTCATGGCTAAGCATTCATTTATACATTCATGTGACGGTTTATTTCACCTTCCGTCCAGCCTTTTCGGCTTCCAACTATTCCTATTTATTTATTTACAATATTATAATCCCTAACGGATTATATTCTAACATTCTTCACCATCTATTATAATATATTCTTCTAAACCTTTCTTTAATTCTATTCTCACCAAGATATTGGACAATATGAAATACCTATCAACTTATAATATGGGCTAGAATCATATCATGAACCAAAGAAGTTATCGATAAGTGAGAACAACTTCTATGACTAAAAAATGAGTGGAAAACTAGGATGTCTTACCCAAATTATAGTGGAGCTCACCCCTTCAAGCTTGGCATTGGAGGACAGGGTTGAGTTCCTAAAGAGAATAGGTCTATGGATAATATTCAAACAACTTATAGTGATGGATGTGGAGACCTTGTCCTATTGAAGAATGAGTGCAATCCATCCCCAAGTAGTGCTAAAGCTCACAACACATAACCCAGACTTAGTTGGAGTTCCTTTTACATCGATGATTTTAGGATTTGATTCAAATTATTTTATCATTAATTATTCTAACCATTTTATTTCCCATATCCATTGTTTCATTCAAATGCATATCTTCACCTAGAACTACACTCAAATCTTCTGGATTTGTTTTCACCAACTTATGATTCTTTTGTGTTTTTAGTCAACTTACATCTATATAATAGAGGAGGGGACGTCCCAAATTCCATGGGTGTTGATAGAGTCATCTTGGATGGAAGACAACCACATAATAAAGTGAGATCCATACATGTACCAATCATACCAACTCGAGGGGAAAGGTCCTCAAAGCCTTGAGCATTCAGGTTTAACTCACAACTAAATGAAGGGAAACCTTTAAGAGTTCCATAGAGAAATAGAGGGTAATGTTCTAGGCCTATTGGGTGATAAATAAGATCTACTAAATAACATTATAATTGGTAGTTAAATCATCTATCAACTCTATGTGATCATTCCCATGCAACAATGATTGCACCCAAGTCCCAAAACTAATGCTACTACACCATATCTACTACACCATGAGGGAGATTTGAATAATTAGATACACATAATTGAATATCACCATGAGAATGTCGATAAGATCTACACCAAATCTTAAGATGTTAGATAGATTATATAACACACATACATAAAACCTCAAAAATATCCCTCACTAGGATACCTACGATATCTAGACTTTCATAGTCTAATGGTTATCACATTGAACACCAAACAAATGTATACATCCTATTTTTCGATATTGTGTTGTGAGCACTTTTTTTTTATCAAATTTTTAATGAGTTAATATTTTTCACTGAAATAAACAAATTTATAAATCCTATTTTTTGATTTTTAAAATATCACTATGTGTTGTGACCACTTTGAAATATTTTTCAACGAATTTTTCCCTTGAAGAATATATGGGCTTCCTTTGACTTACCACATCGATGGGTTAACTACTGATCTGAGCTGCTTTTCAGCTGCAAGATCGAGTTTTTTTTGCACTGCATGTTTCCTTTATCCTCTTGCTCATGCAACGATATGATCCTAGGTGTGGCGTATTTTGGTTACAATGTCCAAAAAGAATGCAGACAAGAAGAAGAGTAGCTATAGGTTGACAGAATCGTTGGTGGAGGGCGAAGTTTTAGGGCACAGTCAATGCCACTGAATATACAAATTTGTTGGAACAATCTCTCTTGAAGGTATGGTTGGAAAACACTTTGCCTCTATCTTGTGTTGTGCACTCATTTTATTCATTTTATTGTGAGAATCAATCCATAAAAATCATTGAGCACGAGTTCCAAGGTAAATACATCATCAAATTATTTCCAAATAAAAATCGATCTGATGATCTATTAATTTTGTTGATCTCTCTAGGGTTATTGTTGCGATCTAGAATTAGTTGGCTCTGTAATTCTATGCAAAAGAGAGTGTAGATATGTATTAATTTCTCAAGGAATCCAATATGGATAAGAGATCCATTAATTTCGTTGATCTCTCTAGGGTTATTGTTGCGATCTAGAATTAGTTGGCTCTCTAATTCTGTGCAAAACAGAGTGTAGACCTGTATTCATTTTTCAAGGAATCTGGTATGGATAAGAGATTCCAGAGTAGGTGAAATCGTGGTAGTAGATATGCGCCCAAATTTGGTCAAGATACTTTCCCTACCATGGTTTTTTGTGAAACCCTTGTCTTTTCAATATATTGTAGCTTCAAAATGACATTAAGAATCAATGACAAAAAGAACAGGGTTATAAATCTAACAGTGAATGGGGAAAGGCACATGTATAAAAATATGGAGATTCCTTTAATTGAATTCAAAGGTCAAAGTCTTGGTTTTCAACCCAGCTTGTAAGTTTCATCTATAGAATGAAGTGAGTCCACTTTCAATCCTGAGTAAAGCTCAGTAATGACAACGTTGAAGACTAAATTGTGAACCTATAGTGTTTTAACTATAGCTTGTAAGTATGTCAGAACCCCATGGATGATAGCGCCAGATTTAATTGAACCTGTATGAATGATTGTCTTTCCAAATTATACTGCATGCTATTTTATGGATTGAAGACCTCTAGTTTTAAAATAGAGTATCATATATGATCTGTAGCGCAGAAACCCAATATATGAAAACTTGATATCAATTTTCTATCCATTTCCAATCCCTTGTGAATGTTGGACTTTTGGTTCCTCCATAGTTGCATTCTTTACAAAGACAATTAAATTTTTAGGAAAGAAATCCAAAGAATGAAAACTTCCTTCCTTGCCAAGAATCATGTGATAGTGCATGATATGATCGACCTTGATCTCCTCCAATTTCCTTTTCTTCCAATTGGAATTTTTTTATTTACTAAGCCTCAAGTTGATTGGAGGTTCTATGATCATATGAGAGGCAACTAACTAGAGGCCTTAAATTTGACAAGCAATTGTTTTCAAGACTTGACAATGATCGGAGATGTCATGGAAGGAGTATTGACTAGGATGTATATTCCTTTCCATATTGGAAACATACAATAAACTTTAGAAGCAATGACTGGAATTACATCTATGATCAGAACAAGTATGGAATGTTACCTCAGGGATATCAAAGGCAAATCTAGAATAAATCAAAGGGAAGACCCAACCAGTGAGGGAGAAACCACTCCAAATTCCATAGAAAATAAAAAAGAAAATCTCTCCTTCTCATTAAGACTTCCCACTTCTTAATCTCCTTGATGAGTTCAAGAGCTCATTTGATTTTTATTTTATATATGGGTATGAAAAACTAGTGAACAATGTGCTTAATTTACACATGTAAGAAATGCACTAAACTCACAATCCTTGCCATCATTACCTAGTTGGTCTATGTGATAATTTTCTGTGTGAGATGCCTTTGTGATCACACCAAGGATTCCTTCTTAGATCCCTAATGAGATCTCTATCCTCTGCCTATCAAAATATGCTCTTTCTTGAAAGTGTTCCCTAGGTGAGGTAATATTGATCATGCTTGCAATCTAGTTTCACATATCATTACTTTTTTTCCAGGCCCATCCATTTTTTGTGAGTGCATTACATCAATGCTTGGGCTCCAAACCCATAACCTCTAATGGATTTTGAGTAAGTGCACCCTTAACTATGGTATGACTGGTAAAGTATCAGTCTTTATGTTGCTGGGGATTCACTAATGACATAAGATTTTCTATTGGTTTATTTAGACATATCTTATTATTTGGTCCATATCAATATTAATTTGATATTGAATTATACTTATTTTTAATATCCATGTTGGATGTCTGGAAATGTCCCTTACTTTAGTAAACTTCTATAGATAAGAGACACATCTATCTTATGCACCTAAACAATGTGCTTAATTTACACATGTAATAAATGCACTAAAATCACAATCCTTGCCATCATTACCTAGTTGGTCTATGTGATCATTTTCTTTGTGTGAGATGCCTTTGTGATCACACCAAGGATTCCTTCTTAGATCTCGAATGAGATCTCTATGCTCTGCCTATAAAAATATTCTCTTTCTTGAAAGTGTTCCCTAGGTGAGGGATATTGATCATGCTTGAAATCTAGTTTCACATATCATTACCTTTTTTCCCAGGTCCATCCATTTTTTGTGAGTGCATTGCATCTATGCTTGGGGTCCAAACCCATAACCTCTAATGGATTTTTAGTAAGTGAACCCTTAACTGTGGTATAACTATTAAATACTCAGTATTTATATTGCTAGGAACTCTCTCTTCCATTGGAAGGCATCCATCATGGTTCCTTCTCACACTCCTTTTGCAAGAGGTGTCTTCTTCGCCCAAAATCACAATCCTATTGACTACCCCTTCAATATTCTGAAGCTCACATTCCAGGCTAAGATTTATCACCCAAATATTAATCTGAATGGAAGCATCTGCCTAGATATACTGAAGGATCAATGGAGCCTTTCACTTACTATTTCCAAGGTCCTGCTATCAGTTTGTTCCACATTAGATGGCCCCAATATGGATGACCCTTTGATGACTAAGATTACTCATGTTGATAAGACCAACCGAGCTCATTCACATCAGTTGGAAGGTACTCAAAGGTACCAAGATAGAGCCTTCAATCCATACATTTTCTTCTGTTTGGACTCTAGAAGTGTCACCATCATATATCTGCTCCCAGGATGACTGGCACAAAACCACAACCAACCCAACCCACTAGGATAAGTGCCAATGAGAACAGACCTTGTTTACTCCAATGAAAAATATTTCATCTACTTGGCTTAGTAAAAAGTTATAAAAAGGAAAACAACTATCATTACACATGGATGCCAAAGTTTTAGCATTCAGGGGTTGATAACTAGTGAACTCAGGCTCACATGTTTAAAGCAGGCCCCCTGTAAGAGTTTCATGACCATAACACCGATAAGACTACATGAAAGGTAATAGGAAGAGAAACACTGTAACTAATTTTCCATATGCAATCCATCAAACCCTGTTGTAGGAAATTTTTATTCTAAATCTTGTGAAACATACACCACATCACCAAGACCTTACTTGACATCACATAAGACTTTCATTCTTAGATAGAAGGGAAAGACATTATTGCCTGAATTGTGTTGAGACCATTTTTATGGATTATTATTTCCCTAGGAACTTGAATGACATACCTTGGATCAATTTCTAACATCAAAATGGCTATGCTCGCTAGTATCATAAAAGTTTCTCGAATTAAAAGTAAAATTGAGAATAAGATGAGCTCATGTTTGGATAGGATAATCAAAAATTAGAAAAAAAAATTGATAGAATTGAGATGGAACATGATAATTTGAGCTCCTTAGGTGGTTGGAGTAGTGTATATTGTTGTATCTAAGGGAGATGACTACATATTAGTATTTTGTGCACGTGTGTACAAATGCTGCCAACATTCTGCTGATGGTCAAAATGCAGTTTGAGTGATAGTCAAAATTTAGACTGTGATAACTAGTAGATAAATGACCACTAAGGTTAGTTAAATAAGCTTATTGTATTGTGATGGAGATTTTTAATCATGAAAGGTATGCATATAAAAACTGTAAAAAGGCTTTGAGCTATGAGATACTATCAACAGACAAGACTGGTGCTGCCTACAGGAATATTCTTTTGACAACTTTGCCTTTAGGGTTTTGCAAGTTATCACCTATTTGCTTGCAAAATATTCTTAGAATATATATGTTATGTATCTTGTTGAGTAGTTATACAAGATGGTATTGCTCATGGAATGTGCCTCACATTGATAAATTTCATTTTGAGCATGTTCTACAACATACTAAATCCTGTCCAAATACCAATATAATAGTGTATTAATTAATGAAAATTTTAGCTTAAGTTGATAAACTTGGCTTAGAGACCTAAAGAGAAAACCAACCTTTGTCATCAAAGACAAAAACCAATGGATAGCAGCATGACTATTGTAGCTCTCTCTCCATTTTTTTCTTTTGGATTGATTGCAATAGAGTAAACACAGGTTTGTACTGAGAGTAGCCAAGTGCATCTACAACTCGTGTAAATATGTGACATCTATAACATTGACAAATTAACTTTTTTAAAAATGTTTTGTAAAATTGTTTTTTTTTTAAATGGGCAACCATACTGATTATAAAACTCTATAAAATTACATAGAAGGTGTTCTGCATGTGGTTCTGTCAACTATTGTTCACGTGCTTGTCAAGCTATGGACTGGAAACTCTATAACAGGCATCACTATGCACCAGTGGCAGATTAGGAGGAACATGGAGAAATTGATATAGATGACGAGGATAATGTTGAGGATCACATTCTTGTAGATAACTTGGATGACTCTTAGGGGATTTACTCAGCACGTTTCTCTTTTAAGAAACTTGATTGTGTGACAACTACTTTATTCTTTTTGGCCATGTTTATTTTGATGTCAAGAAATGCACCTGTTTACCATTGTCTATGCACATTTTCATAAAATCTATGAGAGCATAGTATTGTATTTGAAAGCTTTAGTAACATTGCTATTGATGCATGATGCAATTGGGAGCTAGATTGTCATTCTTTGCTTTGTAGGTATGAAAATTTTGAGATACATTTAGCTTCATTGTTGGCCATCAAAGTCTTGTGTGTTGGTGCTTTTTGTTTGTAAAACTGTGAGGATTTTATATGCGTAGAAGTGGAGATGCAAAATGATTTGCATTGTGATTGAATTTTTGCAATTCAGACAATTATAAACAATCAGATTTCGCAGATTGAATATGTTGGTATTCCATTTATATTTGCATTGATGGAAATCTATTATTGCAACCTTAAGAAATATGCAGAAACATTGATACATCTAGCATTTTCCAGTTTCCGAAGATTCTTTAATAATATACTACCATTTACAGTCCAATACTCTTTTGTGCATATAACACATGAATAAAACACTCTCTTGTGCATATAACACATGAATAAAACATGGGGTATTTTAGTTATATTTTCTTATGAATGAGTTTTGTATCATTGGATTATGATTTCTCTGCCAACGAGGATTTTGATGAGTTCCAACAAAGATTTTATAAAATTCCGCCTAAATGAACACAATAACGAATTGAAGCCAAGGTTTCATGACTTGTCCTTTAAAAAGGAATCTCAACGATGTTTACCCATCACACGATGTTTGTCCTTTATAAAATTCCGCCTAAAAGGAAGCATACATTTGTGGCAACAGGGTTGTATGAAATTGTGCAGATGGCCTTGTCATGTGCATGAAGTGTGAACATTGGCTTTCCATCAAAATCTGTAGTAGACGCTACTGCACGAATATCAAAACCTCGAACAATGCCATCTTCAGCGCTAACCTGTAATCACATAAAAAACCATGCCAAATATATTTACTCAAGTGAATATGATTTGGATTGATGACTAATTTATTTAGTTAGGAAGCAATTATTGTGCATCACATTCACTTATTCATGAACTGCAATGGCTCTCCACAACAAAAGATCAAATCAACCCTTGAAGAAAAAACACAATCAAGATACAACTAGCATTTTCTTACCATAAATGAGTGATCGGTATGGGGATCCCATGCAAGGATTTCTACATCTGCTGGAACTGGCCACAAGAATAAATCACTAAGAGTTAATGAGGTGCACTATTTCCTAGCCAATAGAAAAGGAAGAGAACCAAAAAACAATGGATTTAACATGTCATTTCACCAAACTGTCCTTAACAGCATTAGCAGTAAAACAAAAATAAAGTCTACACATTTGAAAATGGAGATTCTCTAGAAAACGAATGTAGCTGAATTAAAAGCCTGTTGCTATTTTAAAATACAACATTGGCTTCTCAGAAATTTGAAATAATTAGTTCATACATCTCTAAAGAGATTTAACCTGCTTAATATCATCAAACTTAAAGGAACAACACAACATCAAAGAAGAAACTAGCTTTCCCAATGTTAAACTAAATATTCATCTAGGGATCTTTGGAATTTTTTGGTGAGGTTAATTTAAGTTGATGAACAAGAAGAGAAGAGAGGAAATAGGCTACCACAGAATGAGAATTTACCTGCAAATATGACATCTCCTTTGATAGTATACTATCTTCTAGCAAGATATGACACATAGATAAGGATAACAGCCCTAATTATAATAGAGATTATTATTTTACTACTGGCCCCTACATTTACGCACCTTCATAAAGGTGTTCAATCAGTACCCATCTTCAACACTTTTGAATTTCATTTATACAACATTATATAATTATGCTATTTTAGGTCATCACATTTTCCAACTTGGGTGTAAAGTGTAGTAATAATTATGCTCTTTTAGGCCAAACAACATTAAAAAATGCAAAGAGCTATAAAGGAAAAATGATTTTGCAGATAGTCAAGTGCACACAAGTATGAGTCTCTGACATAGATACATCTAACAAGGAAAAGGCACAAACTTGTATAGTTAGTGCATAGTAAGCAATTAGAAAAATAAAGAAAGATAGGGACCATAGGAGGTAGTATCTAGACAATCCAGAACAATCCAAAGTTTTGAGGTTTGGGTTGACAAAAGACTGCACAATATTGAATATCAAACAATTTTTTGACTAGAATATTGCCTTTACTACATTGGAAACTAGACAACAACTAACATGAACCCAATGTATGAGATTACAAGTATATAATGTAAAGGCTTCATAATGTCTCAAGGAGATAGTTGAGATCTTCAATACTTTCAAAATATACCACATTACAGAGAATTAAACCAATGAGTTGATGCTATATCCAAAGAGGTATTACTTATCCACTTTGGGGTACTTCTCGCTGTAAATTTCAATCAGGGCATGTCGGGCATGCCGGAGGTTTCTAGATTTGACCTTTGTAGCTTTATTTCAAAATTTTCCAGTTGTGTTTTTTTATCTTATAGTTTTAGTTTTTTAAAAGATCTTAAAGGAAGACTATATTTGTTTTCCTAAAAGGGACATTATGTTTAGTGGATAGTTTAAGATTTGGTTTACAAAGAAAAGTAAGATTTATATTTTGTATTTTGTGCGACAACACCCATAGAAAGCATTTTTGTGCTTTATATAGTAATAAAATGTGATAGTTTTCCCTAGAAAAGAAGGATTCATAATGTAGTGGTATATTTTGGGTATTACCAAATAGATACTTTATGTTGCATTTCGTAGCCTTTAACCTTGTATTAACTTGTTTGCACTAAAATAATATAAAGTCTTGTACAAATGTTATTGCTGATGACAAGAATTAATGGAGTAGTGGCCTCATGATGCTATTTGTTGATGATATCTATTTCATTGCAATGTAGTCTTCTATCTTTTCTTCAATTGATTTGTTGCAAGTGAATAGTTGTGTAGATGATGCCTTAGGAATCATGAGGTCTATATGCATGAATTTTCAAATTGATAAGCATATATTATGAACAACAATGGTTTTTATTGTCCTCAGTAACTTTCTCCTGATCATCTGAAGTCTTGGAAATGCACCTTGAGTTAATTCATGAGAGTTCCTCTTATCTTCCCTCCATAAATTGCAATCAGGATTTTATCGATAGCTTGGATTTGCCATCTTTTATTACACCTTGTACCATATGTGTTTCAGGGCCATACCAAATGCATTTGTATGTTCATGTATGTGGTAGGCCCCCCTAGAGCATGTTTCCTATATCTACCACTTGATGCAACATGAATATATGTATAACCAAATAGTGTTATTGCAGAATGATTTCTCTTTTAATATATTGATTGATGGGCACTGGAAGGAAGGGGATATACAGGAGGCTTTTAGGTTGCAAGACGACATTCCTCGACTTGGGGTTTCTCCTAATCTTGTTACTTTCAATACACTTTTGAATGGTTTTTGCATAAGAGGCGAGATAAAGGAAGCACAAGACCTTCTAGTCCAAATGTTGAATAGTTGTTCACCTGGTGGGTAGATTCCAAAGGATGAGGTGGTTCAAGACAACCATGTTTCATCTGTTGACAGAAGTGCACTAGTGACTGAAACTGAAGTTGGTGAACTTCTGTCGATGGAGCTTTTCCAAGGTGAGCACTTGCAGCCTAATCATATTACTCATACAGCCTTGATAAGTGTATATTGTAGGGCAGGGAAGCTTCAACAGGTGTTTACGCTCTTTGAAGAAATGGTGAGAAGTGGGATCATGCCCAATGAAATTACCTATAGTTATCTTATTAATGGGCTATGTAAGGCAGGGAAACTATTGGAATCCAAAGAGCTTCTGAAGGAAATGCAGAACATGGGATTCTTTCCCAATCATGTCACTTACGCAACACTCATTGATGCCATCTTTAAAAGTGACCAAGTTCAGGAAGCACTTCAGCTTCATGATGAGACGGTGAGAAGAGGACTTACATTTGATACTGTTATTTGTAGTGTCCTCATAGATGGGATTTGCAAGGGCGGAAAACTAGACAAAGCAATAGAGATGTTTGAGAAAATGCCAAGACTAAATGTGATCCCTAATCATATCACTTACACAATACTAATTGATGGCTATTGCAAAACAAGAAACATAGAGGAGGCTCGGAAACTGTTAGACGAGATGGAAAAAAGAGGTTTGAAAGCTAATGTTGTCACTTACAATGCACTCATAAATGGACTTCGCAAAAAAGGACAGATTGATGAAGTAGTGGAAGTTTTCAATACAATGCCCAAAATGGGTGCGATTCCTAGCATTGTGACTTATAGCATTATGATTGACACATACTGTAAGCAAGGAAATATGCAACAAGCTTTTGCACTGCACAATGAAATGATACAGAAACAACTGATTCCCAATGTTGTTACTTTCTCTGCACTTATCAATGGATTAAGAAAAAATGGGAAAATGCAGGAAGCAAAAGATCTATTCCAAAAGATGCTTGAGAAAGGTTTCTTTCCTAAATCTATTATTTACACCTCACTTATTAATGGGCTCTTCAAGCAAGGAAATATGATCACATCATTTAAGCTTGGGGAGGAAATGATTAAAAAGGGCTTCATGTTTGATGTTGTCACTTACAATGTATTCATCAATGGCCTCGGAAACAAAGGTAAGATAAATGAAGCTAAGGAACTTTTTAGTGAAATGCACCAAAAGGGCTTAGCTCTAGATTGCATCACTTTCAACACCCTGATGCATGCATACTGCAAGGCCGGTAATGTTAACAAGGCATTTGAACTTCTTGATGAAATGATGAGGAATGGTTTAATGCCTAATGTTTCTACATACAACACCCTCATAACTAGGTATTCCAATCTAGGAAGCATGGACAAAGCAGAAGAGCTCTTGAATGAGATGAGTAAGAGAGGGCTTTCTCCAGACTATATAACTCACAAAACTCTGATTCGTGGTTACATCAATAATGGCAACTCACAGAAGGTGTTCGAGGTGCATGAACAACTACTAGAGAATGATCTTGTTCCAAACATTAGGACTTACAATGCACTGATACAAACTCTTTGCTCAAAGGGAATGACATGAAAAGCAAAGGCCGTTTGGGTTGAAATGTTAGAGAAAGGATTATTTCCAAATGTAGCCACTTATAATGCTCTTATGGATGGACACTGTAAACAAGGAAATTTGAAGGAATCATTTCGGTTGTATTGGGAAATGATGAGCAAATGTCTAGCTCCAACTCTTGTAACTTATAATGTACTCCTTGTTGGCCTTTGTCAACTAGGAATGATGCAAGAGGTAGTCAGTTTGCTGAATGAATTGGTGGCAAAAGGTTTTTCACCCAATTCTGTAACTTATAACATGCTTATTGGTGGGTATAGAAGGTCAAGAAATCTAAAAGAGATCCTCAAATTGCATGGTGAAATGATGACAAAAGGACTCAATCCTAATCTTGATAATTATAATGTGCTTATGAGTGGTTTTCCTGAGGCAGGTATGATGCATGAAGCCAGCGATTTTTTGCATGAAATGAAATAGAGAGGGTTCACTCCCAACCTCCCAACATACAATAGTCTGATTTGTGCATGGTGCAAATATCGCAACAGCATTGAGGTTACAAGGCTTCTTAAAAAACTATTGGAAAAGGGTTTTGTGTTAAATTCTAGGGCATTTTGGTCTCTCATTATTCATTTTGCAAAAACAAGAGAGACTCAGGAGAGCACAAAGAGTCTTAAAATGGCTACTTAAAAAGGGTTTGGTTCCAGAACTATGATTATGTCATGACATGCAGTCAATGAAGGGGTATTAGCTGATTGGTTTCATGAATATTTATTGGTAGGAAAGGAGAACCCTCCATGGTTTATATTGCACATGAGGATATTTTGAGTTTCAAACTTTCAAAGCCGTGAAACCCTAGGAACCGAGTCTTTCATACAATGTTGCATATGTGCATTTATATTCAGAAATTGCATTTGAGTTTTCATCTATGAAGTGCTAAACGATGTAACTGGACTGAATTTTGCATTCATGCATTGTAGAGATGAGCATTGTAAGGCAGAATTTGCTATTAGCTTTATTTGTGTTTACAGACTTGCATCTTGAAGAAAGCTTCTGCAGATGCAAAGTTTTCTGCTCTATTTTTTATTAGCAAACAGGTAAATGTGCTCGAAAGATAAAAGGTTGGAAGTGCACGTTTCATGAAATCTCGATATAAATTAGACACTTTATCCTTACACATGGATTCTGTTTAGAACAATAATTTCATTATCAAATTTCAAGATACATTGAAACTGACATTGTTGTATATCGCTATGGGATATGCCAAGCATCAAGTACTATATGTATTCGGCACTCTTCTGCAACCTGTCATATCACTCACCTTTTGATGAAGGTAAATAAAGGTTATACATTGCAGGCTTGTAGGTGTCGATGCATGAGAGTATCCTAGAGCATACATGAGCTAAAAAATGTTTTTTCTCCATCATTTGAACTGGATTATTGTTGTAGTCATATTGGAATCACTAATAATTTCACAATTTCCTTTGAATTGAATTCCATTTGTTAGCACATGAAGAATGCATGATAATTCCATTTTGTTCCTGATAAAGTATACCGTGTTCATTTCTCTGGGCTGCTCTTGGACTGTTCACTTAGGCATCATTCTTCTGGGAATGATAAACATTATTTTTGAATGTGCATACCCTCTCCTAATAGGCCATGACTACGGTATGGTCTATTCTAGCTGGGATGTGAATGTGTTGTCTCTATTCTATAGATAGTGGTTGATTTTGAAGCTGTAGTAGGTACAAGTTTTGTAGATGGTAGGTATAATGGAGTTATATGTACTTCTTAGCAGATTTAAGAAATGTTCCCCAAGTTTATCTTTAGTTTTTAGCACTATTTAGTTTGTATGCATCTTCTTTTAGTAACCATTCATGAGTTCTTCTCTTACCATCCCATTGCTGAACAAAATTACCTCAACAATGAATAACAAAATTTATGTAGCAACACACCCATCTTTAATTGGATTCTACAACTATTTTTTAAACACATCCCTTATTCTTTGTCCATATCAATTTTAGGTTATTAGGTATGCATCGATGCATTATGTTGTTCTCTAAGACTCTTTTGCAGACCACTTTAATAGATTGCGAAACTGTTTACGATATTTTGTTTCCTAAGAACGGTATATTTTTGTGCTTATTAGTGTGTTTGAAAAATTAAATTGGATTTTAAGCTTGAATGTCTTTGGATCTTATTGTCTTTTATTAGAATTACAAATGATCAAATCTATGTTAATATTGCTCCTCTTCTCGATTCTTAAAGGGTGCTAGCTCAATGGAAGAGCGCCTGTTTTACAAGAAGGAGGTTGGTGGTTCGATTCCTCCATGCCCTAATGATATTGGAATGTATTTATAAAGGTAAAAAATGTAGTAGTGCAAGATGGATGCAATATTAGATGCAACACTAAATGCAAAACAAGATGTAAAAGTGGACGTCACACCAAACACAAAAGTGGATGCAAAAGTTGACCTTATGTCAGATGCAAATATGGAAACAAAAATGGATGTCACACAATGCAAAATTGGATGCAAAAAGAGACTCAACACTAGACACAATTAATGACTCAAAACTAGATGCAATACTAGGTCCAAACCTAAACGCAACAGTCGATGTAAAAGTGGACTCCTAACTAGACGTAAAATTGGACATTAAATTGAGCACAAAATATGGTGTATCGATGGACATAAAACTAGGTGTAACACCAAGTGCAAAAATGGAAGGAACACTTGGCGCAAACAAAAACTTAAAATGAGACACAATATTGGATGCAAGATGGGACAAAACATTGAATGTAAAACTAGATGTAATATTGAATGCAAGATGGGATGCAACATTAGACACAAAACTAGATGAAATATTAGATACAAACATGGCTGCAAAACTAGGCACAACATTAGGCGCAACACTGGGTGCAACATTGGGCTCAAACATAGATGCAAAAAAAGAAATCAATCGGGATGCAACACTAGGTGCAAACCTAGATGCAAAATACGATGTAAAATGAGATCAAACATTAGGCACAAACATGGATACAAAAAAAGACGTAAAACAAGATACAAAATTAGATGCAAATGGGGATGCAACATTATAAGTAAAATTGGATGCAAAACTAGATGCAACATTGGGATGAAAATTGGATGCAATCCTAGACGCAACGTTAGATGCAGAATTGGACACATAATTTTATGCAAAACATGGTGCAAAATTGGGTGCAAGACTTGATCAAAAACTCAGAGCAAAATGAGACGCAAAATTGGATGCAAAACTGAGTGTGAAACTGGGTGCAAACAATGATGTAACAAAGGACGCAAAAAAAGATGCAATAAAAGTTGCAAAATTGGGTGGAAATAAAGGCGTAACAAAAGATGCAAAAAACTGGGCGAAAAAATGGACGCAAAAATGGATGTTAAAAAGGATGGAAAAAAAGATGCAATAGAGGGTGTTTTATGAAAATGTACAATAGCGCCAAGTTTAGCGCCAAATTGTTCATCACAATTGAGAAAAAATTACACTAAAATCCGGTGCTAAATTCGACGCTAAATCCAGTTTTTGTTGTAGTGTAAAAACAAAACCATCTTGTAGTTCTGATACACTTCCCTATTATTTGATTTGTAAGAGATACCAGTACTTGTAGATTAGAATTTAGCTGAAGTCGTCTAACAGTTGCCTTGGTATCAGCTAATTTTGACAGAAATTCTGGAAAACAAACAATGTTAAAAACATGAAATTGAATATGTCAGGTTCATTTATCACATACTCCAATTGTATTACGATTTTGAATATATTATAACTTGATACAATTGAATATTGGAGTAGAATTCTTAGTGTTGTTCAACAATAAGTAGAAGAAATCTAAACAAATGATAAAAATAAAATCTTGAACAATATTCAGCATTCAAAATCAGCACAACTAATAAATTACCATGCAAGCATCACTAGGAATTCAAAATCATAACAGCATATATAATTTACCAAACCACAGAACATTGCAAGAGAATGGAAAAATGAAATTGCACAACAAATTTGTAATAGAAATGAAATTGCTCATAATGAAATCTAGGAGGAGTGGAAAAACAAAGTACCTGTGCTTTTTTCCTCTTCTTTGGCTCTTTGAATCAAAATTCCTGTAAAGGTATTCCTAGAAACAATGCAATTTCTCTGTGCAAACCCAAATAGTGCAAATCCTTTAAAACCGCAAACTAAATGTGACCAGTAAATGCGATTTCTGTAGGAGGGAGGGTGGTCTCCATGACAAGATGTTCAACCACCTCCTCCATGAATAGAAATCTATCAATGGGGTTTAATAAATTTAGAATAAATGAAAAACTGAGAAAACTGAGAAAAAAATAGACGCCATCCCCTGATCATCTGAACAACCCCAAAGTCACTTCACGTTTCGAATGGGCTCTATCATAGGACAGGCTCTCCAGAAATATCCTCATAGCACTCTCGAATTGCTAGAAAACTACGGTTCTGACCAACTCAAGAGTCACAACTCTCCAAAAATTGTTGGACTGTAGAAGAAAGAAAAACATGAAGCTGCATAAACCGGTGGACAATATAGAAAACCTATGAACAATGCATAGCCCAGGAGAAGACACATGTAAAAACCTATGAACAATGCTCATCCTAGGAGAAGACACCACGCAAAGAGGCATAAAAAGCTATGAACAATGCCCATCCAAGGAGAAGACACCACACGAAGAGGTGGAAAACACACAAAAAGGAACACTAGAAACCAACAGATATCTGAGTGACACCAACAAAACCAGTGGATCATGAAGAAGACATGTGGAGAAATATGGTTTGCTGAATAGATGATGAAATGAACAGTGGTTTCAAAAAGAACTTCAGATAAAAACGCCTTACGTTGTAATTATGTAATGCATACCTCATTTTTTTCTAGTTTCACTTAATCTATTTTGTACATATTATGTAATGCATCCCTCAATTTTTTTTCAATTGAGAATTACATCGTAGTTATTATCGATGTCCTATTTTCCAACAATTCATGCATTCTATTTTACCTATACAACTCTGATACAATCTCAACAACTAACGCCATCAGATGAAAATTTAAATGTATTTTTTAATAAGTTTGGGTGCACTTTCTATGATATATATATATTTGCACTTGTATTAGTTATACTTGTATCCAAGAGCAAAGTTGTATTATTATTAGGTATAGTCAAAAAAAAAATTTGTTGTAATTTTTATAATATTTTTTTTATATTATATTTTTTTTTGTAAGAGGACAAAGTTCTCGTTTCCCTTTCAAGAGAAGAAGTTATTATTTTTAAATTTAGTTTATACTGTTAGAAACTAAACAATACTTCTACAATGGTTGACCTGGATTCCCATATCAACCAGTTGTAATTCTATTATTATTACAAGCTCCTCATACTTTGTAATTTTATTATTATTACAAGCTCCTCATACTTTGTTACCCAGAAAAAACTAGCACAAAAGAAACTTGAAACAAATTATAAAAACAAGTTTCAATTTGATAACATACTTGTTTCTCAAATATATGGTTTTAAATATCTTGTTTATAGAAGAACCATTTTATTTTATATATATAAAATGTTCACTAATAATTGAGATGATGATGAATGAAGAAATTCAATATGGAGGGTAGTATGAGGTGGTTGGGAATGTACAATAAGATTTCTAAGAAACAAACATATGCAAACTTTTAGAAATTCAAATCTTCATATCCCACTCCATAATGAATTATGTTATTAATAGTATGCAAAGTGGGCAAACACATAGGTGAAGGTGAAAATTCAAAACTAGGAACTAATGAAAAAAAATGAATTATATTTATTGAAAATATATTGGATTTATCATGAGATTAAATGCATAAATTTTAGTTAGACATGTTTATATTTAGTTAGACATGTTTATATCTTATTATGAGTTTAACATAATTACTGATTTTAAAATTAAAAAATATTATATATATCAAAATACAAATTTATTATTGATTTTAAAATTGAAAAATAATATCTATATTAAGATACAAATTTATAATGTGATGTTTGCCTATGGCCATAATTTTAGAGTGGAGAATGTGGAAAATTGTAAAACGTTATGTCATTATGGATTTTAAATTTTATTTTATACAAGCAATTCATACATTTTTAAGGGATACAAGCCTAATTAAATAACGAATTGATTATTTTTAATAAGATTACGAGATAATTGATTTCAAATTCAAATCCTCCAAATGTGTTATTTTTATTTTAAAATGGTTCAATTTTTTTATATAAATTAAATAGGAATTGCATTTCACTAACATACATAGACAATGTCAACATCATATGATAAAACATTTGTGTTTTCTTTGAACAATTTTTCTTCATCTTGATGTATCTCATAAATTTCTTATTGTTTTCAATATTATGAGCATACACATATATATGTGCCAAAACTTAAGTAATGTTAAAGTATCTTTATAACATAAAATGCCATCTCTAATATCTTCATAGTTTTTAATTTATACAGGTTTAATGAATATGTAATTGATTTATATAAATATTTATAACAACTTTAGTCAACCATCATATTGTGTCAAACACATTCCAATACTAGCCCATTATCGAAACCTTTTCTATTTTTGTACATTCGCCCTAATTGACTTGCTAGAAACAAAAAAATGTCACAAGTTTTATGGAAATAGATAATATAATTCATAATATTTTGTTGTTGTGTGTGCATCAATTTTAGTGTCCATTACATTAAGAAAATTATATGGTGTACATTTGATTTTCATGCATAAGTTTTAGTGTTCGTTACATTAATCACAATAATTTGTTTACATGTTGATATTCATGCATAGATTTGAATATTAGTTACAATAATGAGATTGTTGTTTACATTTTCATCTTTTTTTCAAAATATTTCATAGTCTATTAAACTAATGATATTATTTTTTTATTTAAATGAAAAAGAAAAAATATTTTGGAAAAAAAGTCAAAGAAATGACAACTGAAAACAAAAATGAAAAATAAGACAAAATAATGAATGAGAAAGAGCATATCCAGAAATAAAGTTGGAAAAAATGAGAGTTGGACAACAATAAAATCATAGAAAAAAATTGGAACAAAGAGAGAATATCAATAGATAAAACAATATTTGGCCAATATCACCATTGCACCACATGAAAAACATCCATAAAATCATTATCCTACAAAAAAAAGGTTTAGATTATATATATCAAATTATGAGATTCATATTAAAACATGTACACATAGATAATAATGATGACTACAAACCTGATGTGGTCACTAATGACTAAAACCAAAATAGATTCATTTTAACTCTAAATCTACCATGAACTGAATATATCAAATCCTTATAGGTGCAAACCTTTCATTCACTTTTAAACACTTAAAAATAGTCTGCACCGCAAGGGATATTTCCACTCTTAATACATAGTTTATCCATAGTTAAGATGGATCTATGCTCGTAGGTACTCATTTAAGTAAACTCGTGTGGAATGATTTTTTTAAGTTTAAGTTAAATTAAGTATGATTAAAAAAAAAGAGAAAAGGAGAAGTAATTGCAAAAATAAAAATAAAAATGATTTACAATTTACACACTAGAAATAATGATGAGTAAAGTATAGTATTTATGTTTTGCTATCATATTTTCTTAACTTAACCTCAACCTATGACACATTTATCTAGATGTTTATTCAACTTTTTTTTTAAATATTGTGATGATCACATCATCTAATCATTTTTTAAAAATAAGTTTCTTGATAAACCCTTTACAAATCATATTTGATTCTACTTTTCTTTTTAATTTATCAAGTTCTCTATTTCTAAGAGAAAACACCTAAATAGTTATTCTCATAAATACTTAGTTTATTTTACTAATTTCAATATATATTTTCATTCTTTCAATAATTCTATAATATTTAGGTGAACAATTGACTCATCATCTAAAAGCAACTTAAAAATAGTTGTGAATATGTACTTCTCCTAACTCATTTTTTTCAAGCCACTCTCCACTACTACCAACTCATTATTAGGAGACAACTTAAAAATAATTTTCGATTGACATTTCTCCAAAATCATATCTCACCAACATTGTTACACTTCTCCCCTCATTAAGAGACAACAAATAAAAAAATGTTGATTTTGACACTTCACCTAATCATATTTTTGAAAGTGTGTACCCCTATAATAACTAAAGTCGTATTTCATTAAAATCACATTCTCCAATATTGCTACACTCCTCCCCTCATTAAGTGACAAAAACTAAAAAAACATTGATAATGGCACTTCACCTAATTATATTTCTAAGTTGTGTTCTTCTATAATAACACAAGTCTTGTCTCTAAAGTACTTCCCTAACACTTTGCAATCTAAAATGTTCACTTAAAGTTATCATATTTTGCAACAACAAACCATCTACAATATATGAATATATTGTAGATGTTACCTACAAGATAAAAAGTATCTAAACAAGAGACTCTAGTGAACTTAGTATTGAAACATGACATTAGACAATTCTAAAACATTGTGGAAGGAAAGGATTGGTCATCTTTAAGAGACTAAGAGTGTTGAGGATGATAGTTAATTTCTCTTAGAATGCCTTGCATTCAACCATGTTAGATTACAATTTCATAATCTTTGTTATAATACTAACCTCTCTAATCTTCTAACTTGTCAAAGCTATAGTAACCTAGATGAACTTCATAATTTATTACAACAAACAAAGTAATTTATTATATTCCAATAATCTAATAAAAAGAAGTTATCCTTAGTTAAAGTAACTATAAATTCACTATAAAATATATTATATTGCAATAATCTAATAAAAAAGGTTATCCTTAGTTAAGGTAACTATAAACCATAAAATATAGAGAGACTGCATATTCACTCCAAAGCCACTATATTTTTCGTTGCAAGACCCCATAAATATTTATGCAAGGCCATTTGTGCCATAAGAATATGCTCTTTTACACACATATATATATATATATATATATATATATATATATATATATATACACAGTTTGCAAATACGGTGAAAGGGACAAATTAAGGGGGACATCCAGTTGGTCAAAATAAAATAAATGTCAGAGACCTTGCCTTGTTAAGAATATTTAATGAATTAAAGTTGGGAATCATGTTATAATCATCGTTGGAATGTCGCCTTTTTTTGTTGTAGCAATAATAAATGCTTTTATAATTAGCGTTGTTTGAAATTGACAAGACAAATAAATAAATTTTAAATTGAAAGAGACAGGCGACATGTGATGCGAGATTGCGGTTTTAGAGGGAATCGATTTGTAACAGTAGATGGTAATAGTAAAAGGAATGATGGTGGATTTGAATCGGGCAATGTAACATGGACCTGTCTGGTGTTGTAGTAAATGCCATCTTTCTTCTGCATGAATCCAACGGAATCTTCTTATCAAAATTTCTACTGTTGGCAATGGACAGTTGTAAGTTTGCAAACTTGATGTGAATAGACTGAATATTAAAATTTCGCTGTATTCAAACGTAACAACTGGTACCCATCGAAGTGATGGAGAGCTGGTGTGTGGGGACATTTGCATCCCACGGGTTCGTGAACATTCCCGTTTACACACCTCTATTGTTTTCTTCCACCCCACTCCAGGTTTAAACTAAAGAAAATAGGAGCTACATGCATTGGCATTTTCACACCTCTATTGTTTTCTTCTTTCTCCACGACGAGTGATCACGAACGAGCTGGTTGTTCACTGCGTAACAATAAATACGGAGACAATTAAATAGGTAGTTTAATAGGTAAGTGAAGCTAAAAGCTATGGATCCCATTCACATCCTTGTCTGGTTATGAATAGGTAGTTTAATTGCGGTAGGGTTACTGCTCCAAAAATTCCCATGTTGAGATCTCTTAGTGCTGTTTGTTTTTGTTTTCAGCTCAGTTGTCTTAGGGTTTCGATGGTATTGTAAGTGGAGGGTATTGTAGGTCTCTCTACTCGTCATCACGAAATGCTGGCTGATTATCGTCCACCGATGTCGAGTGATAATTCAGATTAGCTCACAATCACTAGATCATTTGAGTCCGCATTGACTATAAATTCTTCAGCCTTTTAAGGATTGACCGGGAATACACTGGCAAAATCAGTTTGTTGATCATTGTTCAATGTGGAGACCTTGGTATAGTAGCGATCATTCAGCTCTTGTGCAGCCCCATGGTCTAACAGAGGTCCATGGCTGCAAGTTCTTGAAAACGAAGGAGGAAGATTTGTAAAATGCCAGAATGGGAAAGAACCTAGGTGGGTCCGGAACAACAGCATATTCCGGAGGCACTTCCCAAGAACCCCGTCATGTCAATGGATTTTGTAGGCCAGAAGTATCATCATGTAAAGTTTCGCAGAGACCCCAATGCGAGGCCGAGGGTTGCAATGCACATAAAGTTTGCGAATTGCACTCTAAGGCTTCCACGGTCGTTGTAGCCGATCTGATTCAGCGGTTTTGCCAACAATGTAGCAGGTAATGAAATCCCCGTTTCAATTTCTTGTATTCATGGTTGTCTTAATTCTTTAGACATAGGAAAACGTATAAAGATATGCATTTTATTCTCAATTCTACCTACATAGATTATTCTCAGTTATTTTATCTCTATTTCTATTAAGATAATGATATATTAGTAAGGTTATGCATTATTATTATTACACTTTGGTATGTAATAATGTTATTATTAAGATTATGCATTATGATAGGGGTATATATCTTAAAATTTTGGGGTGGATAACTATTTATGTTTTAACAGATTGATTGATTGATACAACTGTTAGCTTAACTATTAGATACAACTATTAACTTAACTATTGGATAACTCCTAGCTTAATTATTATTAGATACAATTACTAGTTTAACTATTAGATACAACTATTAGCTTAACTCCAATGATTCTACAACTATTAGCTTAACTTTAACTCTAATCACTTAAGGCATAGGACTAAGTTTTGCATCATTTGGCATCTAGGAGTCTAGAGAATGTGCACTAATGCAAGAGAGAACTCCTATTAAAATAGTTGGAACTCCTAATAAACTCCTCTAAACTTCTATTAAACTCTGATATCTAGTAGTTGGCATCTAGCTAATATAAAGTTAGTATTACATGTTTAGATTTTCAATATAAATATAATTAGATTTTCATTATTTTTAAAAAACAGTTAAGATATTATTAATTCCTCAACATTTACCACGAACCAGTACAATGACATACACTTTTTTGGCATTAAGATTACAACCGTTTAAGATTACAACCGTTCAATGTAGTCAAACTAGACAACCATGGCTCTAAATATTCGCCTGTTATGTCATCTTCGAGCTGCATAAGGGAGCTCAGTATTCCATTTTTCCGGAGCTTGGACTCTGGCAAGACCATGTAGCAATCAATGGGAACTCATCATCATCGTCAGTAGTAAATCCAAGTGGAGGGAAATCGATTTTGGGTTCTACTGTGAGTTTCTCCTTGCTGTTCATGTAGTTTACTAAACCTAAATTATTCTGCAGTCTAGACTCATGGCCCTGTCTAATGTATGATCCCATTAACCTGTTATACTAAAGCTAAGGCAAATATATGAAGCAAGCGAAAGTATAATTTACATTTAGGAAAATATTCTACATTCAATTGATGAAGTTAGGGCAGAGATGTGAGGCACATAAGTCAAATATTACCGTTACCGCAAGCTATGGCTATTTTAAAGAAAACAAAATTCCACTTTTAAGCGTTGTGTAGAGGTGTGAAATAAAAGGCCAAACGACCCAACCAAACCACGAAAAAAAAAACTAACCTGCGGAATTTGAACATTAGGACGATCTACCAGTGAATATACGCACAGATACACGGAGATAGTCAAGGTAGACCTACCCATGAATATCAACATATTTCATTATATTAAGCATTGCTGATAGATTAGGGTCTCCATATGTATATGTGATTCTCATTGATGACAAAAGTTACAGTTAACCTTTTGTATTAGTGGTTGTTTTAATTGTCCCGCAAAGATTATAGGTATAGACCATAGACTTTGGGATCAAGGGAGTACAGCATACACCGTTGAATATCAAGGATTTTTTAGTTATCCGTAGTGAACATTTATTTGACTCTTATGGATCTGACGTTTCTCCTCCTCTAGTAGAGGTTTTGAAGAGGTTAAAAAAAATCTATTTGACTCTTATGGATCTGAGGTTTCTCCTCTCTTAGAGGTTTTGAAGATGTTAAAGAAAACAAGATAAAAGTATTATGGGATATCTTTCTCAATATTAAGCAAATTTATTTATATGATTATATAAGAGCAAAACCACGGGTCATCAATTACTATTGGCCACTAATTCTAGGTAATGTGACCAATTCAACTAGTCAACTAACTAACTAATTAATGCAGTAGTATTGATAGTGGTCAGTTGAGATTATAGTGCTTAACACACCCCCTTAATCTTAACTAGGACAATACTTTCAACACTATCAATGCAAAAAGATGCCTCATGGTCTAAGTCTCAGCTAGGCTTACATTTTATTCAAAAAATTCAACTTCACTTTTTTCATTGAAGTGTACTTGGACTTCTTCTTCTTTGTCTTCTCGATCTTGATGTTAATTAGTTCTTCTTCCTTAGCTTCATGAACATAATACAACTCTACTTATTCTGTTTCAACATGATTTTTATGGTTGTCATCTTTATTTGCACACTCAAAAATTTTGTCACAAAAAATATGAATATATTTCAGCTCTTCTTGGAGAGCATTCTCATCAATGGCACCTACTTCATAATTGAATTATTCATTTTCTTGTACAGAATGTACATCCTTCATTGCTTCTTCAAAAATTGTGGGCTGAGAAGAAAACAAAGCATACTGTAGATGCTCATCACTAAGAGGAGTCTGCTCATAGATCTCCTTCAAACTTCTGCTTTTTTGGTTTTAGGGTGGACTATCTCTTGATATTTATTTTGTGCTCGTTGTTTCTCATTCTTAGCAACTATTGCAGCTTCTATGGTTCTATCAACTGTCTCTTGCTCAAAGAGACTATCACTCACATTACTGAGTACTTCTACATTAGTTATTTTTTTCACTGCCATCAACAAACACAACAAGAGCAACAATCACTGGCTTCCTCATAGACATAGTCATATTGAATGTATTCCACTTCACTGTTGGATTCCTCATGCTTTTTATGACTTGTAAAGTCATCTTCCTCTACATTCATTCATCACTAAACACTTCTTTTTGTGTATCAAGTGCTCTCTTTGGAGTATCAGATTCTACAATGTAATGAAATATGGAATAGTCTATACTGTCTTGTATGAGACATAATGAAACAACTTGCCTTCTTTGTTTTTCAAAATGTGTCAAAGCATTAAAAAAAAAAAATTGATCAATGGGATCCTCTTCAACTACAAAGTAACACAAATCTTGTAATTTTAACAAATTAATTATTTTGACTACCCATACATCATAATCATCTCCATTAAAAGTCTTCCATAAACCTTTTGGTGTCAAGATATTTCTTGCCTCTTCATATTCTTCTGGTAGTTCTTTTAGTAACACCATCTTCAAGAATAGATCTTCTTTTCTAGATCACAACCTCCAATAAGATTGGATGATTAGAGTCGATCTAGGCAAAGATGGAGAGTGGGGCTTCCTTCAAACAGTGAGAACCACATGAAGGATGCAATGTTGGTTTGGATCCCTTCTCCAAGAAAGACAAAAAACGAATCAACTATGTGTTCCAATACTTCAGATTAGATCTGCGACTATGCCAAAAAATGGATCAGATCTGTTCGGCTATATGGAGGTGGAAGAACTCCATGTTTCTTTGTTTAACTGTTAATCAGCGATGGGTTAGGGAAAAGGAAACCCAATTCAGATCTTAAAAAAAATTATATAAAAAAAAAAAAATGGCGTGCCCTAGCTTGGGGGAATGCAACTCTTGTGAATGTGAGTGCCTTTCACTTTGTGAAAAGGCTTACCCCATAAGCTCTGATACCATGTTAAATAAAACAAGATAAAAGACAGAAGTACTATAAGCTTATTGCCTTCTCAATATTAAGCAAATGTATTTACATAATTACATAACAACAAAACCATGAGTAAATACTATGGGTCATTAAATACTATTAAATACTATGGACCACTAATTCTAGGTAAGTGACTAATTAATCCTAGGTAAGTAACTAACTAATTAATGCACTTTGATCCTTTAAAATTATAATTCAAATCTTTAGGAAAGAATTCAAATCCCTTTCTTTCCTCAGTGTCTCGGATTCCATTGTAGATCTCTTAGCCCATCTCCACGATTTGGTTATGTGACTCGAGTTGAAACCGATGATCTATTAGTATATTTTATATTTTATGTATAGAAATGGCTTATTGATCTCTTAGAACATGTTCAGTGCTATGTTACTACGTGTGCAAATAGTAGCTACAATTTGCCAAGAAACGCTTGTGACTTGGTAACTACTAAGTGGATTTTGGTTCCTAGTGGATCTTTGTAGTGTCAGTTGTATACAGTTTGAATGATATTTTATAACCAATTGTTTCTTTATTGGTTATAGAAGCATGAAGTAACCTATAAGGAAGAGAAACACATTTAAACTTTCTGAATCTGAGCAGCCCTCACAAGATCCTTCGCGTGAAACACCAACGTGATCTAATATTTCGCGTGAAACACCAACGTGATCTCGTCTATGACCTTTGCAAGTATTAGTGTATTACCTTTGTAAGTATTAAATTCTCACCAATTTGCCTAAGTTTTGACAAGTGTGATCTTCTCTACTCAAATTTGGTGTATGACTTAATTCATGTTTGGATTGATTTTATTGTATTTCTTCAAAATTCATTATTAATAATTTCAAAAAAATAAAAATAGCTTAGTTAAAATCTAATAATTACAATTAGTAAAATTAAAATTCAAGTTTAACTATTCCATTATTAGATATAACTATTAGATCAATAATTACAAGTACTAAAATTTAAAATTCAACTTTAACTATTTTATTATTAGATACAACTATTAGATTAATAATTACAATTAGTAAAAATTAAAATTCAACTTCAACTATGTCATTGATAATACAACTATTTGCTTAATGCCAACTCCAATCAAGAATTTTAGTTGAACTCTAAATTAACTTTTAAATTAATTGTTATATACAATTATTGGTTGGAAAAATAAAGTTCAACTTCAACTATTTGATTTATTAAGTGAAAGACTTATATATATCTTAGAATTTTTGTGTGGACTAACATCTATGCTTTTTCATATATGGAGGAAAATGAGAAAGGGTAGTGTTCATTGATTTTATGGGTGTCGTCCAAAATTCATAATTAAAAATTTTAAAAAAAATTATTAGATAACATAAATAAGTTTCATGATAGTTCAAAAAATGAAACTTCAACTTCAACAATTCAATTATTAGATACAACTATGATCTTAATTCCATTTATGATACAACTATTAGTTTGATTTCAAATCCAATAATGATTTTTACTTGAATTATACTTCCTAATATATAAATTTTTAAATTAACTATTTGATACAACTATTAGATTAATTTCAACTCTAATCTCAGTTATATTGGATAACTATTGACTTAACCATTACATACAACTATTAGCTTAACTCCAATGATCTTCTACGACTATTAGTTTAAATTCAACTCTAATTGTGGTTATGTTGGATAACTAATATATTAAGTATTAGATAATTAGCACACCCACATAGTTTGTGGCTAGATCAGATCATTAGGGATCAAATGGTTGAGAGATAATGATGGAACGAAAGACACTTTGGATTCTTTTTATTCTTGGTATTCTTTTAGTTAAACCATTTCAGCTCTAAGTTATCCATGCCTAGTTACATGTTATCACTCACATTCTTGTTACTATCCCTTTTATAACTATCACTTATTATTATTATTATTATATATGTGTGTGTGTGTGTTATCTCTAGTTATCTGCCATGAACTGTTGGCTATCCATTCATCAGCTATGAGTTATCCATGCATTAACTCAAATAGTGATACAACTATTAAATTAAATTTAGATGAATGTGGTAATTAAAAGGTGGTAAGAAAAAACTATTTATGTGTAGTTGTACTCTTGACTCCATCTCCTATCCTAAAAAGTCAAACAATAGGTTAAGTGATAAGTTACTTGTTCTAGCCTTATTTTAGTTAAATGAGTTATGTGTCACAAAGTGCTAGTTATCTACACATTAGCTATGAGTATTTATCTATATTCTTTTTTAATAATTGTTCATTTTGAACTTGTAACTACTACCATAGAACAAATTTCCACAATACACTCCTATGGTGTAAAAATAAAACTAGAATACTACCATAATGAAGTTAACTTCATATTATTTTTAACATTTAATGCCATCAATAGCCACTTTTATAAATCTTCAATCCATATGTTAATTTATATAAATAAATATATACTTAAATGACTTAAGTAAACAATTTATAAAAATATATGTAAAAAATAAAATATATAAATCATTTCAAACAAATTAAACCTATCATTCTTATCGATATTTACAAGAGAGTTGCCCCTAAAAATTTATTGTTTTACATTTACTTTACTTTATTTTTATTTTTGGTAACTTTTTAATATCTATATTTACAAGAGAGTTGCCCTAAAGATTTATTGTTTGACATTTACTCTACTTTATTTTTCTTTTTGGTAATTTTTTAATTTACTTTATTTTTATTTTTCGTAACTTTTTAATATCCATATTTACAAGAGAGCCTACAGATTTATTGTTTTACATTTACTTTACTTTATTTTTATTTTTAGTAACTTTTTAACATCCTTAAAGAATTGGCTCTAGAATAGGTAATTACTTTGGATGCAATAATCTCAGTTAACTATACCCAACCCTGAATTTACATATAAAGGAAGGCTAAACTCTCAAAGTTAACTATACCAAATACGAAATCCTCAATTTACATATAAAGGAAGGCTATTTCTATGTATTACACTACATTTGACCTAATGTATTAATTCAGTTATGCATTATTTCTTCCATTTAAATATATTTGGGTATCATAAATAACTTTCCTTTAAACATAAAGGAATCCACTTGATTTTTCATTAAGCCTTTAAGCCTATTTTTCCGTCCATTCTTTATTTCACACATTCTCTCTCTTTCACACATTCACATAGTATATTTGTTATTCCAAAGTCCGGATAACAACTTTATGGCTCCCCTCACGAATTCATGTCTTAAATATACCTTCCTAGTAGTACCAAGAAAACAACAAATTACACTTTTTCATAATATGTGTCGACATAACTAAAAGTATTTATAGGTATGCACGATCTATATCTAAACAAGACCACATCGCAATAACCCTTTTGATTATTGCCATAGCTTTCTAGTACCTTTGAGAATGATCTAGATAGATTGGATAAAATGGGATTATAATTTATATGTTTTTTAAAAAACGGGGTTAAGGAATCATAAGGGTGTCATGAATATAATGTTGTTCTTCCCGCTAATGCCATTATGCACTAAGCTTGGGAACCACTTCTATCTAGCAAGTTTGGTAGATAACATCTAAGAAAATTGGCATCAATTGTCTCGTCATTCTTTTTAGACACATAATTAGTAAATTTAAATATTTTGTGAATTTTAAGTGAAAGTATTCATTGTAGTTTGAGATTATTGATAATTCAACTCAATTCTAGTTTATTTAGTTTTAGTTATTTTGTCATAAAGTTAGTTTGCTACATAACTCCTCTTTTCAATTAAATTTTCAACATTCTCTTTTCACTAACACAAACTAAGAAAATGTTTAGTGATGTCTTGGTTCTCCCCTTAAAATTAGACATCTCTTGTGACTCTTCATTCCTCTAGGGTTTCCATATCCACACACCCCACTATTTAATATTGCATCAATATTACACATTCCAGAAGACATCATCTCACAAAAAAATAGGTTAGCACTCTTTTAAGTCCACATGTTCAGCTTCAAACTAATGTTGAGACTCAGGTATTGAATTGTATATTTTTCTATCTTATTTCGCTAATGTATTTCAAGAATATGTAGTGGGATATTGAATCATACATACTACAACAATGTTGTAAGATATCATAATGAAAGTGTTGTCTTTTTCGTTGCCTTTTATAGACATAACAGAATTAAAGTGTCATTTCATATCATAAGATTCATACATTCCTTTAAACTATATCTTTCAATGTCAATAGCTATTAATGTGGTAGTTATTGTGTCACAACTTAAGCTGAATGACACTATCCAGCTAGACAAAGACACTCTCATCTCACATCCCATGGACAAAGCTACATATTTCCAACAACCATTAGACAGTGATACCTTGGTATGTTGAATTAATATTGGATACTTCTAAAAGATTGAAAACCTTGATAAAATGCTCACACAAATAGAGCATAGATCAACTTACTAATATTTTTATCTGGTTTAAACTCTCGAAGAGGGAAACACTCCATGGATCCACCCAAATCGTTACTTGAACTTGTACTATTATGCAAAAGAAAGAATGTTAGGAATGAGCTTCTCATAACTGATCAACTCTAAAATGACCCTCCATGATATTTAAATAGATACCATGGACCAATCAGGAACTAAGCCACATATCAATGGTTTCTACTATTGAGGACAAGATGAACTGTGGGATCACTCTACGTCAAGAATATATCAACCTTCAGATAACACATTAAAAATGCATACTAAAGAAACACTCATTAAATACCTAATTGATATACTATAACAACTTTATCTGAAATAAATACTAAATTTCTAAATATCCTTATATACTCCCTTAAGAGAAACTTGGGATAGGATTGAATGATTTACAAACGTGACATTATAGGAGAGGAAAGGCGGCATTGGATCCTATCTTCCCTTGGTGATAAATTCCTAAAATACTAACATATAGGGAAGTTTGGAAAGATTTTCTTTCGTAGGAGAATTTGTGAAGATGTCTACAACTTGCTCTTTTGTAGAGAAAAAATAGTTTTTTGAGAACACGATCATGAAGAAGATTTTTGAAAAAGTGCATAAGTCGGTCAATGTGTTTGTCTCCTTGATTTTAAAGTAAACCTTTGGAGATCTTAATGGAACTTTGGTTTTCACACTAGAGGATATTTGAATGTTGTTGCACAAATAGAAAGTTTGAAAGGATTTTTCAAAGCCACAAAGATTCCTAGATAGCATAAATTGCATCTAAATAATATACTTTTGTTGAAGAAAGAGAAAGAGCTTGTTTCTTCGTACAAGCCTAAGTGGAAGTTACACAACCAAGACTAAACATATATCCTTTTGTTGACTTATGATCCTAGCGACCACTATCCAACTCTAAATTACTGAAATCCACCAACAAAGGAGTCCTCCATAAACTGTAATGGATCCCAAACTAAATTGTACCCTAAATATATTGAAGTATCCTTTTCTTTATTTTCCAATAGATTTCATGGCGTTTTTGCATGTGTTGATGTAATTGTAACTTTAGAAGATATTTTAATGTATATTATAATTGCATGTTGTTGTACCCCCATCAGAGATGCGTTTGTGTCCTTTCAGGAATGCATTATTGTGTACGGACTTTGAGGTACAACCTTTGTTGTAAGTCGGGGAAATAGTCCCTAGTGTAACATCATGTACTGTATTTTTGGAGTCTCTCTAGGAAAATTTTTCCTGTTAGGATCAGAATTGGACCCCATTCATGTATTAGGTCAGTCATTTAAAAGGTATAAATACGGGGAAACCCTCCCTCATTCATATTCACACTCACTTACTCAAGTTCGCATGAGGTGAGAGAGCAATACAAGAGGAGATATAGATAGCTACAGAAGACTTATTCCTATTCGGTTTGATCATCTTGTGATATAGTCTTTGTGACGAAACTATTCTGAGGAAGTTTGCAGGGTTTTCTCCTTTTATGGTTTCCTTGGTGAAAAATATTTATGTCTTGTGTATCTACTCTATCTTTTATATCTTGTTGTACTTGTTATTCTTTTAGATAAATATCCTAATCAAGATAATTAGATTAGAAAAACTAACATGGTATCAGAGCCTCTCTGAAAGAATAAACTATGCAACAACAAAAACTAGGGCTTCCTAGTCAAGGTGGTATTCTCTCCATATATCATCAAGAATAGAGGGATAGGATAAAACGCCCTAGAGAGGCACATATTTTGGTAGAAGCAAAATCATATTTCAAGAAGTCTCATTTTTTACCCTAACACTAGTGCCAGGAGAAACTATGACATCAAGTTTTGAAGGGTTCCCACCTTAGTCTTCGGAAAAGTACCTTATCGAGGAACTCACCCAAAGGAGGCTCATATTTGTGTCAAAATAGAATTCCCAAACTCTAAGTTTGGAAAATGAGGGGTTCTCTAACAAGCCTTAGTTCAACCAGCTCTAGAACTAGGTCGAACAGCTCAACTCAGTAAGATTTACATCTTTTCTATTTGAATTTCAGGTTCTCATTTGAAAAAGATGACTCACCATACTCATCTTGAGGACAAGGTTCGGGTACTTGATAAATTTTGAGCATGGACATACAGAATATCCCTGATCCTTGAAGAGAATGATTTGGATCAATACATCAGTGGATAAATTCCAGAGCTAGAGGGAGATGAGGTTAAGGGAACTCATAAGAAGAACTTGGTTAAATAAAAGAGAATCATTGAAGATTCTATTAAGTATCACCGCATACCCCATGTGTCATCCTTCAAGACACCAAAGGAAGTATTTGATGATTTGACAAAGATGTTCGAAGGAAATAACATCAACTGGAAGATGAAATTGAGGGACCAATTAAAGAATGTGAAGATATAGAAATTAGAGACTATATTGTCCTACTTCACAAGGGTTTCTCAAATAAAGGAACAACTTGAAGCATTTGAAGAAAACGTAGAAGAAGGAGAGATTGTGATGACTACCTTCAATGGCCTCCTGAGATCATGGGACTCATTCATTTAAGGATTCTATGTAAGAACAAAGTTGATCTCTTTAATCCGACTTCGAGAAGAATGAAAAAAGGAAGAAACTCGACTCATAACAAAAGAAGAGAATATGCGAAAACTCAAGATAAGGATCTCACTGTTCACACCAAGAAGAACTATAATAAGTAGGAGAATCACCATAAAAAAAAGAAGGACAAGAAACCAAAGAAGTTAAAAAAGGATCCTTCCAACATCCAATGCTACACTTGTGATGAAAAGGAACACTTCAAAAAATATTGTCCCAACATAAAGAAGAGATCTCATGCTCATACTTCCGAAGATGATGAACTAACAAACAAAATATTCAGAAGAGAGAAGGATGATTCAGATGAAGAGTATGTGATGATATCAGCACTAACAGGCTCTATCTCACATGAAAGTAATGATTGGCTTGTGGATAGAAGGGCATCGAAACAAATGAAAAGATACAAAGAATCATTTGTTAATATGCTGGGGCATGAGTCACCTCACAAGGTGAAACTTGTTGATGATTATCAATACCCCATAAAAGGAAGTGCAAAAGCTTGATATAAGCTAGAATATAGAAAATATTTGAAGATTAAGGATGGGTTATATGTTCTAGTGTTGAAGAAGAATATTCTCTCCATCTCTTCATTAGATGCAAAGGGAATGAGATTTGCATTTGTTGATGGCCAAGTTCTAATGTGTCCTAAAGGAAAGACAATAGATGATGAAACATTGATTGGAGAACAAGATGAAGGCTTGTACAAACTAAAGGGATATCGTAAAAAAGCATTGGTTCATGAGTCAATACTACCAATTGAACTATGGCTCTTAAGGATTGCACATGTGCATAATGAAGAACTACCGATTGCAAGAAAAGAAGTCTCAAGACTTCTAGAAATATAGGAAAATCATGAAGGAATTTGCAAAGGATGTGCAAAAGGAAAGAATGCAAAGAAGACATTTCCCAAAAGTGAAAGTAAAGCTAAATGAATATTGGAGATAGTACAATCAAATGTATGTCAGACCGTGTCTTCCATATCACTAAAGGGGTATGTGTACTATGTTTCCTTTATATTTTATTTATGATGTAATGAAGTATTCATAAATTTCAAGGAGTACAAAGTCTTGGTAGAGAACCATCACCAAAAGGAAGATCAAGACCCTACAGTCAAAAAATGGTGGAGAGTTCACCTCAAAATAATTCAAGGAACTCTGTAAAGCGTTTGAGATTAAGAGAGAGTTAAGCACTCCATACAATCCTTATTATAATGTTGTTGCAGAACGAAAGACCCAACCCATAATGGAAGCAACAAAATCATTTCTACGTGACTAGGATCATCCAATGCACCTTTGGGCGGAAGCAACAAGGACTATTGTGTATGTAACCCTCATCGAGTACTTGACAACAAGAATTCTAAAGAGGATTTCTTAGGATATAAATAAGAAGTTAGCCATCTTAGAATATTTGGATTCCCAGTGTAGATACTTAAGCCAGAGGAGAAGAGGACCAAGATCAATCCTTCTGGGAGGAAGGGTATATTCATAGGATATAGTGATACACCAAAGTCCTATTGAAACTACTTCCTAGGATTCAAAAATATCAACATCAGTAGAGATGTAACCTCTGATGACAACTCGACATACTCTAGATCTAGTAGTCTACCGAGTGAGGAGGTCGGGGAACCTGGAGGATTAAGAGTACAAGGTATGGAAATTGTAGAAGCAATTCCAGAATACCATGCAAAACATGACATGATAGAACCATAAGAGCCTATAGAGACACCTCACGAGAAGGACTCCCACAATATGAAACTAGCATTGGCACGAGAGATCACACAAAAAATTAAAAGATATGGTGCTCCAGAAGGGATGCATAGAGAAACGAAAATACCAAATACTTACAACAACTATGTGGACCTATTGTGAGACATCATTGATAAGGAACCTTCCACCTATAAAGAGGCTGGAGAAAAGAAATAATGGAAGGATTCCATGATCGAGGAGTATCAACTAGTTATGGATAATGATGCCGAGGAGATACTTCTAAGACCAGAAAGGAAGTATGTCATCACTTCGAAGTGAATCTAAAAGATCAAGCATGTTATAGATGGCATCATCAAAGAATACAAGGAGATATTTGTAGCATGAGGCTTCTCACAGAAAGAAGGCATAGACTACAAGTATACATTTGCACTAGTAGCGAGGTGCACTTCCATTACATGTATACTTGTATTGGATGCAGTTATGAGATGGAAGATACACTCGATGGAAGTGAATATAGCATTCTTGAATGGTGTAGTTGAGGAAGAAGTGTACATAGCACAACGACTAAGATTCGAGACACATCACATGCAGATGCATGTCTGCAAATTGAAGAAGGCCTTGTATGGATTGAAACAGGCACCAAGGACATGGTACGATAGGATGAATAGCTTCTTGATGAACCTAGGATTTACTAAGACTAAAGAGGATTTAAAACCTTTACTTCAAGGTTGAAGGTGGAAGATGAGTGATGCTCCTTCTATATGTCGATTACCCGTTCTTGATGGGAGAGGGTGAACTCATTAAACATGCATAGAGGAGAATTGCTACTGAGTTTGATATGAAACACATAGGTATGATGCACTACTTCTTAGGGAATGGAGGTGTGGAAGAGTGTAGATGGAATTTTCCTTGGTTAAGGAATGTATGCAAAGGATATTCTGAAGATATTTTGAATGTTGTCTTGTAAGGTGATAGCCACACATATGGCATCAAACTTGAAGCTTCTATGTGATGCTTCATTAGAGTTGGTTGATTCCCTGATGTATCGTATGATGATTGGCTCATTAATGTACATGACAAAAATGAGACCAGGCATATTATTTGTGGTGAACACCCTGAGCTAGTTGCTAAGGGATCCCAGACATGTTCACCTAGTTGCTACAAAGCATGTATTGAGGTACTTGAAGGGTACAGTTGATTATGGTCTCAAGTAGGATGCGAACTAGAAGATTAACCTCCATGGTTATGTTGATTAGAATTGGGTAGGTAGATCCACTTATGGGAAGAAAACCTCAGGTTTCTCCATCATTTTTGGATTTGGCATGATCTCCTAGTTTAGCAGGAAGAAATCCTGCATGGAGCTAAGTAAAGCCGAGGTAGAGTATGTTGCATCTTACTCAGCTAGTTGTGAGGTAGTATTGCTGCGAAAGATATTGTATGGTTTCTTTAACCTACGGTTCGATGTGAATTGTATATTATGTGGCAATAAGATGAGTGTGAAGGTGCTGGAGAACCTAGTGTTCCATGACAAGTCGAAACACATCAAGATCAAGTTCCACTATATCTTGGATACGGTGCAGAGAGGAGCAATAAACCTCTAGTACATGGAAAAATAAAAGCAGATAGCCTATTTAATGACCAAGCCTCTATCCAAAGTTAATTTCAAGTACTTCAGAGAAAGACGTGGTGTGATCAAGAACGAGACCCCTTGAAAGAGGGAGTGATGAGTTCTAGCATAGTGAGAGATACAGGTTTTCTTGATGAGGTAATAAGTCTTGTTGGTTGTCCTCATATGTAATCATTCCTAGTAAAATTCATAGGTTATCATAGGATGTAATAATTTTTTATGTGTTTCTATGCTAGAAGAACACAAGAGACCAGAAGACATAGATGTATGATATATGTTATATTTGTATCATTCAATCAATATGATGTAGGATCTTATCTGAGAGAATAACATGTACACCAATAATCACAAGAGACAAGAGACACAAAGAGTTTTCCTCGAGGAAACCATAAAGGGGAAAACCCCGCAACTTCCTCAAAGATTGAGTGAGCACCAATGGAAAATGTAAAACATAAACATGATCTTCGATAGTTGATCTCTCTCTCACTTGTGCGAGATCCTCCTCTCTCACTCATGCGCTATATTTGAGTGAGTGTGTGTTCCAAATAGAGAGTCTCAGTCTCTATTTATACTAGTTTTCCACTTGACAATTACATACCAGGGCCAACTTCGCTAGGAGTGTCTAATAACCCTGGTACCCCTCAAATGTGGGGACTATTTCCGTGAATTACAACAGAGGGTTAATCTCAACTCAATTGTGGGGACTATTTCCCCAACTTACAATGGAGGGTTAACCTCAATGAATTTACATGAATTTATTGTATTAATGAATCTCCTGATCCGAGCATCAGGGTAGAATAAAATACAATATAATATATACAAGTGAATACATTCCAAAGTTACAAATACATCAACACTGCCTCTTGACTAGGAAGGTATTCTCTTGACACAATTCGTCAGCACAAGTCTTCGTCACTGGATCATTCATCAAAGCTGGGTCATCATCATAGTTGGATTATCATCATCAATGGATAATCATAAAATTTGGATCATCATAATCATTGATCCCACTCTCTCAAGAAAATGGTGCTATCTCTCAATTCTACTCATCATAGGAAGTTCCACAAAGCCAACCCTTTTTCATGATGATTGTAGGCCTAGCCTCCATGTAGGTCATCATCCTCTTCAATTCTTATATCCAACCATGGGAGGCCCATCCTGCCACCATGTCAAAAAGGCCCTCCCAACACTTATATATGACCATGGGAGGCCCAGCCTGCCACCATGTCAGAAAGGCCCAACACTCATATCTGACCATGGGAGGCCTATCTTGCCACCATGTCAGAAAGGATCATCCAACACTTATATCTAACCATGGGAGGCCCAGCCTTCCACCTTGCTAGAAATACCAAGCACTCACATCTCACCATGGGAGGCCCAACCTGCCACCATGTCAGGAAGGCTCGTCCAACACTTATATCTTACCATGGGATCCACAGCCTGCCACCATGTCAGAAAGACCCATCACTCACATTTGACCATGGGAGTCCCATCCTGCCACCATGTCAAAACGGCCCAACCCTTACATCCAACCATGGGAGGCCCAGTTTTCCACCATGTCGAAAAGGATTGACACTTATATCTTACCATTGGAGGGCCATCCCAACACCATGTCAGAAAGGATCAACACTTCCATTTGACCATGGGAGGCCCAAACTACCACCATATTAGAAAGGCTATGCACTTACATCTAAACATGGGAGGAACCAATATTCCCACCACGTCAGAAGGGCTCAAAACTTACATCCGACCATGGGAGGCCTAGACTTCCACCATGTCAGAAGGGATTTTCACTTACATCTGACCATACAAGGAACCAATCCTACCACCGTGTCAGAAAGGCACAACACTTACATCTAACCATGGGAGGTACCAATCCTACCACCATGCAAAAAAGGCTCATGGACTCATCACTTCCCCTTGGAAAGAACCTCGATTTGGAGAACACCAAGCTTCTCCCCAAAGTACTCAAACTTCACTCTAGCCATTTCTAGCATAGAATGACATCAGGGCTGATTACGTCCAAGGATAACCTATGAGCTTCACCAGGATTCATTACATATAAGGAAAACCTATAGGACCATTTATGTCTGAGCAACCTACGAGCTTCTCCAATATTTTATGCTCAGACAACCTGTTTCACTAGATATGCTAGAACTCTCTCTGTGGAGAGCTCTCGATCTTGATCACAAATTGGAGATTCACTGCTCCTCTCTCCCATGTAGCTGAGCAATTGGAAACATATTCTTCCTTGGTTGTACTCAACTTCATGCAGGACTCCTTCTTGCTAAACCAAGAGATCACACCTGATCCCATACTGAAGAAGCACCTTGAAGTGCTCTTCCTATCAATGGCACTGCTCAATCCAAATCCACATAACCCTCTAGGTTAATATTCTGATTCACTTCATACTTGATCCCATAGTTAATTGTACCCGCTAGGTACCTCGCTACATGCTTTGCAACCATCAGGTGAACATTTCTCAGATCCGTTAGGAACTCGCTCAATGTGTTCACATTAAAGAAAATATTTGGTCTCATATTTTTAAGGTACATCAAGGACCCGATCATATGACAATACATCGTGGCATCAACCGAATATGATGAAGCATCACTCAATCACTTCATGTTTGATGCCATAGGTGTGGTCATGGCCTTGCAGTCCATTATCCTGGACCTCTTCAGGATCTCCACTGTATACTTCCCTTGTCTCAGGGAGATTCCAACCACATTCTTCCACACCTCCATTCCTAGAAAGTAGTGCATCTTATCTAAGTCCTTCATCTCAAACTCGGCAACAAGTCTCCTTCTTGTAACTTTAATGAGTTCCTCTTTTCTGTTAGGAACAAGTCATATAATAGGAGAATCACTGGTCTTCCACCTTCAACCTTGAAGTAAAGGTTGGAATATGATTTACTCTTAATAAATCCTAGAGCCATTAATAATATGTCCATCCTATCGTACCATGTCTGATCTCAGGATCTTCTGTAGTCACTCCCTCTGAAGTGGAGCATCATTCTCCCTCTGCCTTTCATACTCTATGTATTGAAACATTCTCTACTGGAGTGACAAGCAGCTTCCTCTGCTACTAATATTCCATGTATCCATCTAGGGTCACTGGATACCAAGATCCTCTATCTTGAACCTTTTCAAAAGTTATTCTCGTACCCATCTGTGAGTTTGTCATCCTCTATAGGCTTTCATCTTCAAAATTGTAGCAAAGGTTAATATCTTCATTACTCTAGGTGATGTCCAAGCTCCTCATTTATGTGTCATCCCATGGGTGCCTTCTAAGCTTGTACAAGGCCTTCTTTAATTTTCACACATGATTCTTCCTGCCATGTGCCTCAACTCCCACTGGATACAAATGTCTCTTCGTACTCTATGCCTTCTTTCTGTGAGAATCCTCATTCTACCAATCTTCCCTTGTATCCTACGATGTTGTCGTCTAGTGCATGCTATATTTTGTTGATCCATATGGAAGATACTACAGACTTCCCTTCATCTCTTCAACATTGCATTCTAGTCATCATTATTCATTTTGGATTATTAGAGTGAACCTTGAACTTTCGTCACTTGTTGTTTGGAACAAGTCTCATCCTTCTTTTCTTGTAGGAGATTGTACATGACATTTCCTACAATTGAAATGAACCGGTTATATGGTTAGAAACATTTCATAAGGAATATTCATAATGGAAAATTCTTATGCATAAAGATGCAACTATTTTAGCCAATACAACATTCATCCATATCTCATGGAAACTTTCTAGATGCCTTCCATCTCTACCATGACATCATTGAGATTGTGCACTAANAAAAGAGATTTCATTCTAGATAAGTAGCAATGGAGAGTTGTAGAGAACCATGAGCTACTTACCCATCACATGCATATTAGTAGTATACTGCCATTAATGTAAACATTCTATAATGCATAACACATCAACTGAATATAAACAAATTCATAATAGAACAATATCATGAAATGACAATTGAATACTTATCTTTATTTGTTTCATGGGTAGACCCCTTCTTAAGCATTCAGCTTCATCATCTTCTTCATTCATAACAACATCATTTCTTATCTAAATTCTAATATGGATAAGAGGTTCTTCAAGAGTTGAGTCCTTCGTATTCCTCATAGCTTGAGGGATCTTCTTTTGATCGTGAGAGCTTGATCTTCATTTTCTCCCATATTCTCTTTATCTTATTATGAGTCAAGCTTCTTCTTGTGTGCACTCTTCCCAGAGTCTGCCTAAGGTAATCACTTCCTTCTGGAACACATTCCTCGAATGAATGAATCCCATGATTGTAGGAGGACATTCAAGGTGGTTATCACAATTTCTCTATTCTCTACTTCTTCATCCACTTCTTCAAGTTGGTCTCTGATTTGAGAGACCCTTGTAAAGTATGACTGTATGGTCTTTGCATTCTGGATCTTTACATTCTTCAATTGGTTTCTGAAAGTCATGTTCTGATTTATGTTCATCCCTTCAAATAGCTTGGTCAAGGAATCAAACATATCTTTAGGTGTCTTTCGAGAAGACACTTGTGGTATAAGGTGATCCTTGATTGAATAAGCAATGATCCTCTAGGCCTTGACCAAGTTATTCTTGTGTAAGGCTTTAGCCTCATCTCCCTCTGGAACTGGAACCTCTCCACTTATGTAGGTGTCCAATTAATTTTCGTAAAGAACCAGTGAAACCCTATACTTCCATTCTCGAAATTTTTTAGCTTCACCAATATTGTCATCAAGATGGTGTGATAGGTCATTTTCAAATGAGAACCTCAAATGTAAATAACAAAATATTAGATCTTACCGATTTAAGGTGTCTGTCCTGGTTCTGGATCTCCCTGATCTAGGGTTTGTAGAGAAACCCTAATTTTTAAAACTTGGAATATTTCAGATCTGATTTGATATAAATATGCGCCTCCTCAATTTGAGCTCTCCAATGCACTCATTTTCTAAAAACAGTGGAGGGAAGCTCCTGAAATGGGAAGCCCTAGTTTTCCAATTGATTCTGCAGAAATGGATGATATTGTTTCTGCAATATATCCTAAATTACTACTCCTCTATGTATGAAAGTTTGTACTGAGGTAGCTTCGTCTGTCCTCTTTCCAAAACCATAGGTTTGAGCACAATTGGTTTCCCCAATTGGGACTTATGAGAGTTTTCCCAAGGTGACGTTATCAATACTATTCACCATATCAAACTTGTACAAACTTCCACGTGTCACTATTTCATCATGAGGGTCTGAAAATTTTACCAGAGCAATTACAGTCCGTTCCCTATAAGGAATGTCTTGCAAAATTCAATTTGGACCTTTTTAGCCCGAGATATAGAAATTATCCCTAGGTTTCCTATTTAGGTATGAATCCTAGGAGAGGATGGAAATATGATTTGTAGGAATTATATCTCCCAGAATATAGCGAATATGAGGATGAAAGTTTTAAATAGTGTTAAGAATGAACTTTTATTTGTCTTGTAAAACTTTCAACTTTTGATCCTTCTCCAATCATGAGATATAATGAATGTACTAAAAATACTAGTTTTAGTATTGAAGGGTTTTCTAGTCCAGGGTCAAATTAGGGTTTGACTTTATCGTAGTTTTACACAACCAAAAATTTTGATCTTAGTCTATAAATTTTGATTTTGAGGAGGAGTGAAATCCTATGTTGGGATCACTCAAAAATTCCTCTTCTGTGAAAATCCCTAATTTCCTGCAGTAATGACTGAAAATGCCTCAAATCAAATTCTGCTTTGATAGAAAGATGCACCCTTCAATGGAGAGTTAGCCTAACCTTGTTTTTCTGATGATGTGAGGATAGAAACCCAAAAAGTAAGAATCCCTATATTCTGCAGCTACATAGTTTCTTCTTCTCAAGTTAGCTCTGATACTATGTTAGAGTTTTATCATTTAATCAATATGATCTAGGGTCTTATCTAAGAGGATAACATGCACAACAATAATCACAAGAGTCAATAGACACAAAGATTTTTCCTTGTGCAAACGATAGAGGAGAAAACCCTACAACTTCCTCAGAGATAGAATGAGCACCAATGGAAAAATTAAAACCCTAAAACACAAAGATGATCTATGAGAGTTGATCTCTCTATCACTTGTATGAGCTCCTTCTCTCTCACTCATGCACTACAGTTGAGTGAGTGTGTGTTCCAAATAGAGATTCTCGCTCTCTATTTATACTAGTTTTCCACTTGACAATTACTTACCAGGGCCGAGTTCATTGAGAGAGTTTAATAACCCCAGTACCCCTCAAATGTGGGGACTATTTTCTCGACTTACAATGGAGGGTTAACCTCAAATCAATTGTGGGGACTATTGCCTTAACTTACAATGGAGGGTTAACCTCAATAAATTTACATGAAGTTATTATATTAATGACTCTCCCAATCTGAACATCAGGGTACAATGAAATACAATATAATATATACAAGTGAATACATTCCAAAGTTACAAATACATCAACAATATCTCACATGGGAAATGAGACAAATTGTCTAAGTGTAAATAGAGGGTTCTAGTGTAGTACATAGGATTCTAAGACATAATCAGTCGAGTAGGTTGTCCTTGGAGGTAATTAGTCCTCACAAAGCTCACCAGTTATCATTGGACATAATTAGTTCTAGTACATCTTATCTGAGCATAAATAGAGATTCTTAGTGTAGTACGCAAGATGCTCGGACTTAATAAGTCGTTGTTGGAGTGTAAAAGGGTTCTTGGTGTGGTACATAGGTTGCTTAGACCTAATAAGTTCTTGAAGGTTGTCTGAGAAGAAAATATCCCATACCCACAGTTTTCGGATGTAATAAATCCTTGAGGTTGACCCAAACGAAAAATATCTTGGCATTGTACATAGGTTATTCAATAGAAATCAATCCTTGTATGTGTGTGTTGCCATGTTGGAGATGATGAGATCGCAAGGAACTTGGTGTGCACCTTGGTAGTTCTCCTATGTTTGTAGAATGCATGTTAATCGTAGAGAGATTTAATGCACTTGGTGTGCTTGTAGGAGATTCTTGCATAATGGTAGATGCAGGTTAGATATTAGCATGTTCATATCGTAGGAGAATGCAGGTGGTCTTCATCTGGGCTGTTCTCTGTGTACTCTGTGTACTCTGTGTGTTTTGTGTAGAAAAAAATGATGATATGGATACAATGAGATGAGAGTAGGAGACGCAGGTTATTGCAGTAGCAATGTAAAGAATGGTCTTCTACCCACATGATGGCTTTCTCGTGGATATGATGAAGATATTGATGAGGACTAGGCCTACACCTAGCATGAAAAAGGGTTGGATCTATAGAAACTTCCAATAACCAATAGTACTATTCGATGATCGACTAGAAGATGAGAATGGTAGTACTTATGATGATGTCCTTATGATGATGACTAGACCATAAGTGTTGATGACTGTGGATAGAGAGATAATACCTTCCTAGTTAAGAGGGAGTGTTGATGTATTTATAATTTTGAAATATATTATAATGTATATTATAATTGTATGTTGTTTCACCCCCATCAGAGATTTGTTTTCCTCTTTCTTCAATGTAATTATTGTATATGGACCTTGAGGTACAACTTCCATTGTAAGTCAGAGAAATAGTCCCCAGTGTAACATCATGTAATGTATTTTTGGAGCCTCTACAGGAGAAGTTGGAACTGTTAGGAATTAGAGAAAATTTGAGGTCTAAAATGGACCTCCTAAGGAAAATAATAAAATAATAGTTAAAATAATAAAATAATAGTTATTAATTTTGGAGGAAGAATGAAAAAAACTACTTTTTGTGTTTGTATTTTTGACATATCTCCCTCTGTTTTTACTCAAACTCTAAGCAGGAGAGCTCATTGGATGCGGAATTTAATTCAGAATCCAACGCGAACCCACACTGCATACTTTTGACAGATCCCGCTACCCCAAAAACAAGAAATATCTGGAAAAAAACGTGATGATGATGTCATCATCATGTGTTTTTCAGATATTTCTTGTTTTTGGGGTAGAGGGGTCTATCAAAAGTATGCAGTGTGGGTACTCGTTGGATGCAGAATTAAATTCTGCATCAAATGAGCTCTCCCACTTGAAATTTGAGTAAAAACATAAGGAGATATGTTGAAAATACAAACAAAAAAAGTAGTTTTCTTTATGACAAATATGTCAATTCAACCATTATGGCTGACTCATTTTATTGAAATTCTATTGGTTCTTGAATTCCAACTCACACACACACACTCACTTAAGTTTGCATGAGGAGAGAGAGAGAGAGACAAGGAGGAGAGATACATAGTTGTATAAGATTTCTTCTTATTGGGTTTGATCATCTTGTGATATGTTCTCTCTGATAGAACTATTCTGAGGAATTTTGCGGTGTTTTCTCCTTTATGGTTTCCCCAATGAAAATATTTATGTCTTGTGGATCTACTCTATCTTGTGTGTCTTGTTTTTCTTGTTATTCTTTTAGATAAACATCCTAATGAAGCTAATTAGATTATAAAAACTAACAACATGTAGTGTAAAGAAAGACCAACAACAAAGGAAATGTCGGGACATTTATGATTCAAGTATAAGAGAGTACCAACAAGCTAATAATACAAGTTGGAATCTACTTACGGTGAATTGCAAGTTGCAAAAATTCAAACTCTATATTAGAAGGGAGATGGGGATGGTTTACAGTCATCCATGTGAAAGCGATGAACAAGATCAAGATCATAGTAATACTTCAAATAAGAAAAAGTATAATCCTTCTTTGGTTTACAGGACTTGGAGGCCAAGAAAATAATGCATATTTCCTAAGTCTTTCATTTTAAATTTCTTCTTAAGGATGCATTTCACATGGATTCAATGTTTATGGTCACTACTAGTAAGAATAAGGTCATCAACATAAAGAACAAGGATGATGAGATGATTTCTTACATTCCTTTGTGTATACATAGAGGTTAGAATGGAATATAGAAAAAATAGTTTCAAGTATAAAGATATCCATTTAAGCATACCAGTATTGAGAAGCTTCTTTAAGATGATATAAAGATTTTTTAAGGTGATAGAAAAGGATAGAGTAATTTTGAACATATCAAAGATTTCATTTGATGTAAATTTATTCGTGAAAATACCCATGGAATAAGGAAGAATTGAAATCCATTTGATGGAATTCCCATTTATGTAAGGCTGGAAGCCCAAGAACATGTGAGATGGAGTTCATTTTGGAAACAACGGAAAAGGATTCATTGTATTCAATTCCTTCAACTTGTCAAGATCCTCTAGAAAATAACATTTCGATTAGTCTTTCAGCACTGTCATCTAAAGCATACTTAGTTTTGTAGGCTGATTTAAAAATGACAAGTTTTTTCAAAAGAGGTACTAAGTCGCAAGTATCATTCGCCATTAAGGAATAATATAAACATCATCCATAGTCACATTGCAATATGTATTCTTGGAAGCTTCTAAAAAAATTCTCTAGGTAATCATTATCTAAAACTTGAGACAAAAGAGAAGTGGCTCACTAGAATGGAGAGCATGTTTGGTGTTGATCTCTAGGATCACTAGTAAGATCACTAATCGCTTTTCATGTTGAATGTCAAGCCCATCACTAAAGATATTGTGAACTAGTGAAACTAGAGGAAACTAAGAAGGTGTAGGTGGATTTTTATCCTTGTTGTTACCATCAGAAGTTGCAGTAGGAACATTGTTAAGGAAGTTGAGAGTATAAGATTTCACAATTGTTTTCGATGGCTCGCAAGCCACAACTGGCACAAATGTCAAAGTAGGCCCATAGGGAGAGATATTTCCATCAATTTTAATATGTTTTCTAATAATTATATAATGAGGATGTGGCTGAATAAGTATGTAACCTTTTACATCTTTAGAGTATCAAATAGGTATCCATTTTTACATTTAGGGTGCAATGGTTCCCATTTCTCATCATGAATATGAGCCCATGTTTCACTAGCAAACACATGGAAGTGACTTACATATGGTTTAACTATACTCAATTTTTATTATGGGGTAAAATCATGTAAGGATTTATCATCCATGCATGAATAACTATGTAATTTGCATAATTTATTGATTCATCCCAATATTGAATACTTAGTGACTTATTCTTATAAGCTACACCATTTTGATGTGGTTTATATGGAACAATGTATTGTTATAGGATGTACTATTCAGTGAAAACAATAGTAAACTTTTTGTTAGCCTATTATTTCCCATCATCAAATCTTAACTTAATAATTTGATTACAAAATTACTTCTCAACAATATCGTTGTATCCCCAAGACTTGTAAAACACTTTGCTCTTAATTTCTAGGAAATAAACACAAGTGTGTCTAGAGTAATAATCAATGAAAGTAATAAATAGTTGAAAGTAGAAAAGGAATGATATGGAAGAGGAACAAATAATTCACTCTACACAAGCTATAAGAGTGTTGAGGTATTCCAAGAGGCACATTTGTCAAAACTATCTTGATGATTTTTCTAGCTACACAACTAAAACAAACAACGTCGCTACATGATACCATCGCAAGACCTACCACCATATTTTCTATACATAGTTCTTGCAATGAGAGATTATTTAACTTAGCAAACCACTCATGTCAAATTTTGTTGAAGTCATCGCTATGAGAAACCAAACTTGAGGGAAAATGTGATGACCCAAAGTTGTTAAATCTATACAACATAGTAATATTCTCAACAATTCTTCTTTAAAGTACATTCTTAATATATTTAGCATCCTTAATTCCAACATGGTTAGCCATATCTATTACATTCTTACTTTCAAATGAATGAGTGATTAGAGAGATTGACAACAAGTTATAGAAACTTCTTGTGACACATAATACATCATTAATTTGACCATCATCTATAAGAGTTGTTTGAGATCCTACAAGACTAAGACCTATATCCTCATCAACCAATATTTTTTTGTTGTGACATTCATTTTTAGTAGAAAATATGACTTTGTCGTTATCCATATGAAAAAATTCTCTTGAACCAATGAACCCTTCATTTGAAGAAAAATCAAAAGATGCATTAAAGGAAAAACAAAGAGAAAAAAGTGAATGCTCTTGAGATGTAGATGATGTAGATGAATCAAGGTTGATGTTGTACTTCTTCATTGTTGTTTCCAACGTTTTCTAATCATTTAGATTCATCATGATTACCTTTTCCACAAAATTTTCAATGACGCTCAATCTTCTTACATTTTAATTTGGTTTATTTTTCATTTTTTCAATGATGAGTTGGATCAGAGGGATTGGGAACCTTGTTTTTCTGATTATTCCAAGCATGTTTCTCTCTGGGGTTTATTGAATTCTCTGTTTCTTATTCCACAAAGGTTTTTCTAGATGTATCTACATTCTAATGATTCCAATATGTATAAGGTTATCTTTTTCTCTCATTAAGGAAGCAAAACAATATTCAATAATAGGATTTTTATTATGAATCCCAAAAGATACATTCTTGTGTGGGATTTTTATTGTTTTCCTAGATGTTAAGCCATAAATGTTGGGCACAGTTCACCCTATAGTGTGGAACTTTACCCCATATATGGTGGTGTATTACATATTATTATTGTAGGCTTGGTTCTATTAGTTGTTAATGCACACCGTTGTCTCTTATATATAAGAAGGAGATATTTTAATCTGAGCAAGCACTATATGTTGTCTTGTCTTGGGTACACAATACATTGTGTAAGAAGGTTCCCCCATCAAAGAGGATTATTATTTATCTCTATTATTCATTATTAAGGCATCCATTACTCTCTTCCTTCCCATCTGTTCTCTTTTTATGCTATTTATAGGACTTGGTTGCATAACATTTGGTATCATATCTCTTTCCTCATGATTGGCTTCTGCAAAACAAGCCATCTTTTCATTTTCTCTACAACATTTTTTATACAAGTGTTCATAGATCGAGGTTAAAAAATATCTTCCAAAACAGGGCAAAATGTAACCATTCTGAAATTAATATCTTGATCCATGACAGTTTTGGAGATAATTGTTGAGGAATATCAGGGTTTTACTAGTCCAAAACCTAGTCTAAAAAAAGTGTTCTAGGGCACAAGGTCATATATGAGGCATTCGAGATCCAAATTGAGTTGGATCAGTTTCATCACAACGAAGGCGGAGCATGGTATTTATGGTAGAATTTTCAATTGCAGAAACAAAATATTGAGCATGTGGCATACGATACAAGTTAGATATTATATATAGGAAAAAAATTAAAAAGTTTTGGGATATTTGCAATAAAAAATTGGAACATCCAAATTAGGTCAGACTTGTGGAATTGGAAGTAAGACACCTCAGGGTACAATAGGATGAAGTTTCATACCCAGATGAGTTGAAATCCAATATTTATCTCATTTACAAGTTGACCCTAAAATAGTCTCCCAATTATGGTTTGAAGCGAGTGTTCTAGGGAAAAGGGTCATCACCGAGGCATCCAAGATCCAAATTGAGTGAGACTAGTTGCATCTGAAATAAGATGGACCAAAGTATTTGTGGTATAAATATTAGCTACATAAACTAAATATTGGACATGCATAATATATTAGAATTATTGTGCCATTATATATTCAGGCAATGAGTGCAATCAAATTATTAATTATTATGTCGTGAAAAGGAATGAATAATACACACCAAACCAAACAAATCTTAAAGGAAACATACAAGCCTTTGCTCATAAAATTACAGTATAAACTTCATTACAGTATCCGGTGTTGCAATGGTGTTACATGAGGAATTCAAATAATTAGGGATGAATTCGAATTCTCTAATTGTATCTTCCTACATGGATAACTAAATATGTCTAAATTTCTATCTAATTTAAACTGGATAACTCCAGATGTCTAAGATAGTATCTCAATCAGTTGCAATCAATCAAACCAATCTAACTGCAATGGTAGGTGAGAAGTAGGTAAGAACTAGTGCCTTCCCACATGCAGCCATGCATAACTGGCACTAACTGGACTGGAGGAGATATAACTCAATGTAACTAAATAATAACTAAGCTTAACTAGATACCAACTTCCAACAACTGAAGGAGGTTTGTGCCGACACTCCCAATGGCTCCTAAATTGTAGGGATTTTCCTATGAGGCGCCTAAACTTATGCATGCAAGTGTTGTCGATTCCAATTAGCCTCTATCGGTGTTCCCCACACTCTAGTGACTGGTACATGTGGACCCATTAGGCCAAGTGGACCAAATGGTACTAGTTGACCCAATAATAAATAAATGACTCCTAAGTTAGGCTAATATAATATAATAGAAATTTTTGACAATGGAGGATTATAAATCCTAACAGAATATTGTACAAGTTTGATGTTCTGGATAGGACAGAAATAAGAAGCTTTGGGATATATTCAATAACATTTTTTGACATAATAAAATTAGGCTAGACATATGAAATAGGAAAGAGGACATATCAGGGTACCACACATAGATGTTTCTGACCTAGAGTAGTCGAAATTCAATTTTTACCTCTATTACAAATCGACGATAAAACAGTCTTATAATCAGGGTTTGAAAAATGTACATAATTTTGCATTTGAATAGCTTTGAGTAGAATGATCCATTTGTGGTAAACCATAGGGTGTGATATATATTTATTGTTAAAAATTCCACCGAAAGGAATTGGAAATAATCACAATCCACTCAAACACTTAGACGATTCATCCCCTGCATACGATGAAATGGAAGACATATCTTTTAGAGTGGAGAAGTTGGAAGATATGATTAAAGGAAATGTAAAAGTGGAAAAACTTAGTTAAATTGGAAAATAAGATGGCTAGTGAAGATGATCTCAAATAGATGGATACTAAAGAGGATTTCGAAGGGATGGCTAGTAAAGAGGATCTCAAAAGGATGGATAGTAAAGAGGATGTCAAAGGGATGGATAGAAAAGGTCTTCGAGACTTGAACAAATTGATGAAGGATATAAAGCATAGATTTATTCCTCATGTATCTACTCAAGAATAATATATGGAGGAAAAATAGGACTTATTCCAGTCACATTTGGAGAAAATTGAAAATCAATTGGAGAGTAGGAATTCGGAGTCCCCAAAAGTTGATGATTCAATACAACATCATGGGTTCAATTCATGTCCAAGGAAGTACTTTATCCCAAAAATTGACCTGTAAATTTTTATGGCAAGGATCTAATCACATATATTTTTTAGATGGAGCAATTCTTTCATGTGCACCAAGTGCGCACTTTGCAAAAGGTAACAATGGCATCCTTATATTTAGAAATTGATCAATTTCTATGGTACCATTGGCTTTGAAACTCTAAAAATGACTCTATTATCTCTTGGTTTTTATTCAGATAAGAGTTGATTGCACATTATGGGGATATAAATAACAACGCCTTCTTTAGCCAGTTGGTAAATATCAACAAAAAAGGTATAGTTACAGAGCACATCAAGAAATTTTAGCAACTAAGTCTCATAGTGAAGAACATTTCAGAATATGATTTGTTATATATATTTATTGGAACCTTGAACAATAACATTCAACATGAGGCATGCGTCTCTTTGAACCATCATCCCTAGAAAAGGATTTCATGATGGCAAGGAAGGTTGAAAGTAAAAATGGCGATGACTACTAGAAATAACATTTCCAACAAATACATAGAGCATGGTGTTCCTTCTAACCGACACCAAAGATTGACACCTCAACAACTAGAGGAAAGAAGAGTAAAAGTTCTATGCTTTAATTGTGACAACAAGTATAGTAAGGGACATAAGTGTGGAGAAAAGAAGGTCATCTACATAGAATATAATGAGGAAGAACAAAAAGAACAGGAACCACCACAAGGGGATGAACTTCAAGTGGTTACTCCCACCATATCTTGTCATGATTTAGTTGGAATTAACACTCCTCAAACTCTCAATATCGAAGAATATATAAAAAATAGAAGGGTAACAATGTTTATTGATTGGGGCAGTACTCATAATTTCATCCACTGTAAAGTAGCCAAATCTCTCAATTACTTTGTATATCTAGCACTAGAATTTCAAGTAATGATTGCACATGGAGGAACCATCAATTGTTCCATAAAATCTCATAATATTAATATTAAGATGAGGGAATATGTATTAAATAGTCCCATGATTGATATCCCAATCGGGGGTGTTTACGTTGTATTAGAATTTCAATGGTTACAGTAATTGGGAATAATGGCTTTTAATTTTCAGAAGCTTTTCCTGAATTTTTTTGGGAAAGAAGATTTTTTTGTTAAATGGTATCATAAGGAAACCAAGAAAGGTGATCAAATCTAATCATATGACAACATTGTTAAAGAAAGGAAACCAAGGTGTAAATATATAATTGTACTCACTAGATATTCAAACATGTATGACTCCTATTTCGCTAGATATCCAAAGGGTCCTTAAAAGGCCTTTCAAGGTATTTGAAGATATTCTAATGTCATCCACCTATTTGAGATTTGGAAAACGCAATTGACTTAAATGTGGGATGTGTTCCTTCTATCATCAAATCTTACAAATACCCCTATGGCCAAAATAATGAAATGGAGAAGATGGTTGAAGCACTGACATGAAAATCTATAGTTCAAGCAGTGGCAGATCACATAGAGCAGCAGGAAGCAATTCTTCAAATCCCAACAATGTAAAAAAAAAAATGAAACTATAGGAAGATCAACATCATTGTCAAAGGAGTTTTGAAGAAGCACAAATCCTATGGGAACCTGATGAAATCATCGAAACAAGGACCAAACAACTACGAAATCAAGCTATTATTGAGTACCTCATAAAGTGGAAGAACTTACTAGCTGCAAATTGAACATGGGAGAATGATTATTTCATACAAATGCATCCATAACTACTCAAGTGTTTAGGACAACACTTGTTTGAAGGGTAGGGGCATGTCAAGCCCTAAATGCTAGGCACGATTGCCCCCTATATTGGGGCACTTTACCCACTATGTGGTGATCTATTACATATTATTGATGTATGCCTGGGTCTTTTAATGGGTATTTTAGTTGTTAGTGTACATCTTTGTCTCCTATATATAGGAAGGAGATATTTTCATTTGAGAAAGCATTGTATATTATCTTGTATTGGGTACACAGTACATTTTGTAAGGAGGTTCCTCCCTTGAAGAGCATTTTTATCCCAATTATTCATTATTAAATCGTGGATTACTCTCTTATTGTCTATCTCTTCTCTTTTTATGTTATTTATGGGACTTGTTTGCATAACACTCGATTTATCTTTTTCTTGTTCCACTAAGGTTTTGGTAGATGTATCTACATTGCAGTTATTGCAATATGTATGAGTTTATCTTAATCTCTCATCAAGAAATCAAAAAATGATTCGATAGTATGATTTGTATTATGAATCCTAAATGATACTTTCCTCGAGTAAAACATAGATACAGAATGTTTATAATAAGTATGTCCAAGCTTAGATAGAATAAGAAATAAACATTTCTCATCTTTCCTTTTTATGCCACATTTATGAAGTAAGAGTTTAAGGGTCTTCTACTTAGATAAATAGTCTTGTACACAAGAGAGTTCACCTATATTTAAGGTAATCAATTCTCATCTTCAAGATTAAGATCTAACATTTCATTTTGTTTACCAAACATAGATTCCAACTTTTACCAAGTTACTTCTGGGTCAGTGCAAGAAGATGAGGGACCTTTAAGATGCAATCCTAGTTTTCAAAAACAAGATCATGTTACCAAAAAATACATCAACCCGAGCTTGACATAGCACTTGGTATGGTTCAACCCGAGCCTAACATGTCATGGGACATGTAGGATAGGAAGCCATATCGCGTACGCGTTATATAACTACAAAACGCGCTCGCGATATGTATTTATAAAATGCATACGTGATTTGTAAATCATAAAAAAAAATTAAATAGACAGGCCCGAAACCCACGGCCCATTTTAAC
>LPNX011222854.1:230638-270190 GCA_001517045.1 Pseudotsuga menziesii
GTGATGATGATGAGGATGACGATGATGATGATGATGACAACGATGGTGATGACGATGATGTTCATGATGATGATGATGATGACGATGGTGATGATGATGTTCATGATGTTGATGGTAATGATGATGATCATGTTGATGATGATGATGATGATGATGATGGGGATGATGAAGCTAAAGATGACAATGAGGATGAGGATGGTGAGGATGAGGATGATGATAGTGATGACGGCGATGGGAATGATGATGATGATGAGGAAGGTGATGATGATGATGATGATGAAGATGAATATGAAGATAATGAAGATGATGATCATGTTGATGATGATGATGATGATCACAATGGTGATGATGATGAAGATGATGAGGAAGATGACGATGATGATGATGTTGATTATGACGATGGTGATGATGATGATCATGGAGTTGAAGATGATGATCATGTTAATGATGATGATGATGATGAAGTTGAAGATGATGAATATGAAGATGATGATGAACGCTATTTTTGGTTTTACAAAATGCACACAAGTTTTGTTTCTATATAACGTGCACACGTTTTGTTTCTATACAACGCGCATGCATTTTGTTCAGTTAAATCGTGCTCGCATATTGTTTAAATTCAAAAATTTATTCCCTCCAAATGATAAGGCCGAGCCTCCACCCATGCTTTCGTGGAATTCCTATGCCTATGTGTCTGCTTTGTACTTTGCTTCGGATTCAACATGCCTATGCCTTGGAGTATGATCAACCATGGCTAATTCAACATTATATCCAAATTTTCAATATGCTCATGTTTAGCAGTTCGTCTGATTATGCTGCACACCTCCATTTTTTATTAAATTTTAGAAAGAGATATGGTTTTTTTTGCAGATTCTAAATATGTAAATTTTAACAAGAATACATAATTTTTTCTATTTTTTTCCTATTTATCTTCTGTCATCACTCCTCAACTCAAAAAACACACTGGTAGTGTTTCGTCCATATCTCTTTCGTTTCTCAACCATTTAAAAAAAGAATTGTATGGTGCACTAAAAAACACCAATCTCTACATGTTATAAAAAATTTATTTCCAAATAATTGCATTAAGACATTCAAACGCTGCGCCCACAAATGATGTACCGTTTTCAAGGTTTGATCTCCTAGATAATTAAAAAAAAATTAAAAAATTTATTTTTATTATTGGAAAAATAGTCGTGCACTAGTCCTATATGTTCTCTATATGTATACCGATTTTCATAACTTTATTCCATCATTTAGACACTCATACGCTGCACCCAGAAAAACATATACCTTATAATTTGTCACAAAAATAAAAAGTGCTCGTTAAAATTTATCTAACTTCAGATAGTTAACAACATTTTCAATAGAAAAAAATATATATATTTGGAAAGGTCATTCAATTTCCTACATTTCTTGTTGTTTACTGATCGCAAGATTCATTGTGTAAGTGTCTCAAAATATCCATGCAAGTTGATGGATGTCTATTTTTTCAGTTTTGTATTGCATCTAACGCGCCAAAAGAGACCCTCAACTTCTTGCACACACCCTTCTAGATCATCAATTCCTTGAAGGTGGAATTCCAAGTCATTAGAAATGGACATTCCAATTATTATATGAGCCTCATCAAATTTAATGGCCCATTTTATCTTATCAACATCATTAGGTTCAACTTCCTTCCCCAAGGTAATCCAGCAATGTCCACTACTTTGGAGGACATCCTCCATATGGGATTTCTGTGAGAAGTAGTTGGAACTCACAAGCACAATATCACATGGATTGGTTATATTGTAATATGAAGGATATAAAAGTAGAGATTGACTATTTGGATGTAAAGATATTGCAACAATATGTGGTTTAAAAGAAACGACATTGAAAATGGACTTTATATGGCAAAGGTATGCAATTTGAAAAAAAAAAACATAAAAAGATCCAAGAAGCCATGTGTTAGGAAAGGGTTGATCAACATGGCAGAGAGTAAAAAAAGCAGTAAATAATCCTCCCCCTCTTTACTAACTTTTCTTATAATCTACTTGAAATCAAAACCTCTTACTTCTTAAAGTATGTTTCAACCAAGTGAGCAAAGAAAAATATTTAGTAATATTATGGAGGAGAATGTGGGTAATGTTATTGTTGTTTTTTTTGTTGTTCTTAGGATACTGTGCCTACCAAAAATAGCCTTCTTTTTGGTGTGCAAGACATTCCATATCTTGTAAAATAGATGTATCTTGGGAAAATGGAAACCTTTTAATGAAACAATGTTTTTTTTAACTTGAAAAGGAACTCCATCTGCCATGGTACACCTTTCATAGCATATAAATGCATAGAAATATCATAAACGTAAATACTTTGATGACATCAAGAACACTGGTTAAAGATATAAATCACCCATAGAAGTGGGACATCATAAGAGCTCTAATACCATGTTCAACGAACATAGGGTGCTTCGAAAAGGTAAAATACCTTGAGAAAATACTCACACAATCAACTCATAGATCAAACCAATGATGTTTTATGTGATTTAAACCCTTGACGATGGAATCACTGCATGGCCCTATCCAAATAGCTACATGAGGCAATATTATTATGCAAAATATTTAATGTTGCAAATGATCTTCTCATAGTCAATCAACTAGAAAATGACCCACCATGTTATTTAAATAGAGATCATAGACCAATCGGGTGTTAAGCCATGGATCAATGGTTGTTATGTTTGAGGGGAAGATAAATTGTTGGAACACTCTATGCCAAGAAAATAACCGAGGGGCATCTAAGTTGTCAAAGTCACCTGGGGATCGCACCCTGCCTCGGCCATACCAACCTTTATGATGGATGGATTTTTGGGTGTCTCCTCCCAACTAACTCACCCCTAAGGGGATTGAACTTGGATCGCCTTTCTGAGGAGAACCACATCTTAACCGAATGAGCTGGTGCTATTTGACATAACGAGTTGTTCTTAAGTAGCTCCTAAGAGTCTAAATATTTGAATATGGCAAAGGTACAAAGCCAATACACTTACAATATTAAAGGTAAACTTTCTAACCATGCTAAATGGTTTTTATTATATGAATATTCTACCACCTATGTTGCAACACATAAATAATGGTGGGCAATATTAATGGTCCATAGTGTAATAGTACATTTACAAAATAATTAGATTTTATTATTTAATTAAAATGAGAAAACAAAGTTAAAAATTGAGCATCAATACTTAAATAATGAACTTTATTACTATATATAATTGTGAACATAATAGTATTAATGGAAACATTCACTTTTATTTTTTTTTTGTTTTTAAATATCACATACACATCACTTTCATCAACCTTTTTAAAAATGAATTCAGTGAATTCTATTAATATTAACATTTAATCTATGATCTCGCAGCCAAAGGCACCCATCTAAGACTCCACCAACCCTTATGATGGATATAATTTACACCAATCTTTATGATAGTTGGAATTTTTGTGTTTCTCCCAACTAACTCACAGCTAAGGTGGTTGAACTCATGTGACCTTTCTAAATAAAAATGTATTCACTGAATTCTATTAATATTAACATTTAATCTATGATCTCACAGCCAAAGGCACCCATCTATGACTCCACCAACCCTTATGATGGATATAATTTACACCAATCTTTATGATAGTTGGAATTTTTGTGTTTCTCCCAACTAACTCACAGCTAAGGTGGTTGAACTCATGTGACCTTTCTAAAGAGACCCACATCTTAACCTATCAAGCTAACAAGATTTGACATTAAAAAATTATATTCATTGAATGCCATGAATATCTACATTTAATATAGGATTTAAAATATAACTATTTTAAATCATAGATTATATGTATGTGACTTTGTTATATAATTTATTACGTTGAAAAACAGACATTTTTCAAATTATATATAATGAAAAACTAAAATTACTTTCAAGTTTTAAATGTCATATATATCTGTTAAATCTAAAGTCTTCTAAATTTAAAAAAATAAATGTTTGTAAACGAAATGTTTGATAGATCAGTAACGTACATCAGTACCATATTTTGAGTTGCTTGTTTTTTTATTAGGTGTTGAAGTATCCGTATACTAATACTAATGTTTTCTCGACAGTTTAGATGAGAGTATTGTATCAAATGTCATGTTGTCTTCGATCTATCGAGATAAAAACTTAACAGTGATGACGTTTGATAGATTTCACCTTTCATCTGAATTTGACGAGAAAAAGAGAAGCTGCAGAAAGAGCCTTGCTGATCACAACAGACGAAGACGGAAGCGTCAGGCAGTGACAACAGGTTTAGAGGATGGGAACCAGGAAACTCGAACATCATCAGGTCATGATACTAGTGGTTAGTATTCCAATCTTCATTTAAATAAATATCTTGAATATTTTAAAAAAAATGAGTATTTCATTCTCATCAAAACTCTATTTTATAAATATAATTATGTCATGTATGTTAAGAATTGTAATCTCAATGGATTACTATCAATAGTGCATTAATTAGTTAGTTAGTTGAGTTGGTCACATTATTTAGAATTAGTATCCCATAGTATTTGATAACCCATGGTACCTATGATTTTGGTGTTATATAGTCTTATAAACACTGCTGGTTAATATTGAGAAGCAGTATTTCTAAGACTACATAACAGCAAAACCATAGGTAAATACCATGGGTCATCAAATACTATGGGTTGTTATTTCTATGTAATGTGACCAACTCAAATACTAAACTAACTAACTAATTAATGCACTATTATTAGTGATCCATTAAGATTACAATTCTTAAAAATTCATACCTTATTTTTTTTCTAATCTCACTTAATCTCTTAATCTATTTTGTAGATATTATGTAATGCATCCCTCATTTTTTTTTCAATTAAGATTGAGATCGTAGTTGTGGATGCCATTTTTTAAAACTATTCATGCATTCTATGTTCCATATACAACTATAATAAAAACTCAACAGCTAACGCCATCAGATGAAATTTAAAAACTGCTGGTTAAAGGCTAATCTACCCCTTGTAACTCTTAGTAAAAATTTAAATTAAATGTATTTTTGTGATAAGTTGTTTGATTTTTGGTGCACTTTCGGTTTATGGGTGTTATATATATATATATATATATATATATATATATATATATATATATATTCACTTTTATTTGCACTTGTATTAGTTATAGTTGCATCCACATTTCTCACCCAAAACTGTAAATGTCCCGTCTTCTCTCACTGTAAAGATTACTCATAATGATAAACATTATCTCCAGATTATAACAAATATTAATACAAGCATAAGCACTACTCCGTCCTGGATCGCTTCAGCAACATCGCAATCTTCAATACCGATGATGGTGTTCGCCAATACTTATAAAGGACAGATTCCTGTTCTCCGAGGTACTTCGACTGATAAGACAAGTTGTGTAGATTATCTCTATGCAAATATTGAACAAACGGGTGCAGATTTATCAAGAGAAGGACGCATACTCTCTGATAGCCATACTGAACGAAAGTTCCGCTGAAGGCAGTCAAATTTATCAGACTACTCATTAATTGCCACGGTCTACTAAATCATCTGTGTCCAACGGCAAGAAATGATGAAATACTATGGACTGAAGTCTAAGTCGTTCGGGCCATGATATCACATAGTGATCTTTTGACTTTCAAGCCATGATATCACATAGTGATCGTTCGGGCCATGATATCACATAGTGATCTTTTTGACTTTCAAGCACTAATGATGATAAGTTTGTGTTGAAGACTTAAAAGGTGGGTTCAGGTTAGTTTTTTTACCTTAAAAAAATGGTACTCCTATGTTCTTAGGCTTTACTTGTATCAATGAAGACTTTGCCAGGACTAATGTGCATGTAAGGTATTATGTTTTTGGCTAGACACATCTCATGGGCTTACAGTCGTTTTTTTAACTTAGTTAAGGTAGTATTGACAACTTACATCTCATGGGCTCACAGTCGTTTTTCTTAACTTAGTGAACGGTTTTTTTAACTTAGTGAACGGTAATATTGAGAACTTACAGCTAATTTTCCCTACTAGAGTAAAATTGTCTTACCAACTATATTTAAATTTGTTTACTTAATACTAGAACCTTGTAATTCTTAAGTTATTTTTAACAATATTTAATTTTTTTTTTTTTTAAATTGTTGTTGTTTTTGGTTAGAGTAGTAAAAATGTATTTATCAAACAAAATGATTTCATTTTTAAATATGGTTTTTATAAATAAAAATCATTGTTATATATATTGTTTATAGATTATACTTTATTTTATTTTAGCAAATTATAAATATTGATTGGTATATCTTATTCTTTTCTCTCTATATGAGTATTAATGATTATATTATATCTTTTCATTTTGTTAATGTTAATGACACTGAATGAGATTAAAAATTAAGTCTTAATAGTTTGCAAAGAATAGTTTCATTATTACATGGAAATGCTTTTTTAGATGTGATATGTAACTACATGTATGCACAGAAAATACCAACACTTTTTAGAGGCGAAAGTGAACCAAAAAACAAGAGGCATTTTCTAGAGCCAACATGAGCTAGATGAGAATTTTTTATTCATTATATATATAAAAAGGTTTTAAATAAGATAACAATCTCTCAACATAATTTACAAAAAGTTAGAAGTCCGAGCATGATAAATCAAAAGGGGTTTGTTTTTTTTTTTTATCTCATAAAACTGTGAACATGTTTTAAATAGGATAACAATCTCCCAAGATAATTTACACAAAGTTAGAACTCATAGTTCATGATAAATCAAAAGGGGCTTGCTAACTTGTTTTCTAGCTGACAAAAATGTGAAGGTTGTTGTTTAGATGGTAGATTTTATGGAAAAACCTTATCATGGTAACTGTTCACACTGTCACAACAAAAGTTCTTGGAATACCAAGACTTCTCTTTTTTTAATAAAACCTTATTTTTTGGTTTACCAACAAATTTTGTGGCTTCAAATCTTTTAACAAAAAAAAAATCATTTGAATATTGATATTACAGAAACCATGTAAGTTACAGCAAAATTTCTTTCCAAGACCTAAATCTGTGATTTTCAGAAAACCTTTATTTTTTTTCACCAACAAATTTTGTGGCTTCAAATCTCTTAACAAAAACGAATCCAATTGAATAAATTGACTTCAAATCTCTTAACAAAACCCTATGCAATTGAATACTAAGCTTAGATAAACCATGTAAATATGTTTATTGTCTTAATAATTTGAATTCAGGTAAACACAAAAATAATTTCAAATCACATAACTACATAAAACTATGTTTGAATTTACAACAAAATGGTTAGTAATGATGTGATCTTCTATGTTATAAGAATGGGCCAATTAACCTTAAAATGAAATCAGACAAAAATATCAATATATCATAGAGCATGGCCTATTCAACACTCCATGGCAGTGAAAAATAGTAGGTGATAGTTATATATGAAACTTTGCATGAAACAATTGATTTCTTTAAAAATTATGTTAATAATGTAATATTGCAAATGAAAGTAGATGCACACTTAGTAACAAAGTTATATCAATATGTATATAAAACATTTTCTTTATGAGAATGACATATTTAAATGTGGTCCAAAACAATTTAAGAATTTATTCATATGTATTTCCAAATATTAAAATATTAGAAAAATATCTTAATTTCCATTTTTAACTAAATTCTCCAATCCATTGCAAGAAAAAAATATGTATTACATTATATCTAAATAATAACATTTGAGCTCTATAAAAGTATGTTTAAGTAAAAATAATATTTAAAAAAAAATGTTATCTAAAGTCATAATATTTAAAATGAGATATAAATTCAATATACTTAATGTAAGAAACTTTTCATAAATTGGAATCAATTGAGGCATCCATTTTCAAACTACTATACACATGAATTTTAGTCATATGTTTTAACTGCTTTGAAAATTTCCAAACATGATGTTATTATGTTATTTAGTGAATACCAAAGAACAAACTCACATTTTAAAAATAATCATTTTTAAAATATAAATTGAAACTTCAAAACATGGTGTTATTATGTTATTTAGTGAATATCAAAGAAAGAAACTCACATTCTAAAAATATATATCACTTTTAAAATATAAATCTAGACTGTGTATACTAAGGGCTTGCACTGTCCTTTCGCACTTAGCGCACAGCATGCCGTCTCATTCGGTAACGATTCGCCAATTTCCGGCGTCGATCATGGGACAGTGTAAAAAGACGAATCAGAACAAACAAGCATCCAATCTATTTGCGCTTCCAATTTCATTATCGAGGATCTTCTTATTTTCATTTCTTTTTAACCCCAATTATAGGGAGAATGAATCTAATTAAATACCATGAAAAAGAGCTCGTGTAAATGACACGAGCGAAAAAGTTCCAACACAAGCATTATTCTCAGCAGAACCAGGGTCAGTACTACGAACACTTCGCGTATCAGTTCCTCAACTTGACTAGTTTTGCTCAAGCGTTATTACATATATAGCGGCCTTGATACGACTTATGGTGGTCTGATGCTGGTCTGATAATCACTAGTCCAGGAACCACTAGTCCAGTCCGCGCTCCTTGTGGCATTGGACAGGCTTCGACAAAAAACACTTGCTGGATGGAGGATACTCAGTGGGTAGGCACTATGACTATTAGCTTTTACTTATATGCATCATGCTATAAACCTTGCGTCGTAGCAGCTGTTTAACCAACTACTTCAACTGGATCTAGAGATGGAAGGTATGGATCTCGCTCATGAACTGGGTCTATTTAAGCTGTGACTGGGTTGTGTATGCTAAGGGTATATTTTGTCTTGCAATAAAAATAATATAGAAAATAAACAATAAAATTTGAGTTTGAATTTTACTTTGCAATAAAAAAAAAATTTAAATTAAAAAAAAATTAACGGGTTAAATTATAGACATTATGATACAAATGAGAAGAAACCACTTTAAATTATTTATGACAATAAATTTACTTAAAAATACTTTTTTTATAATAGTAAAAATGGCATGAAAATGATAAAAGTTAAGAGAAATTAATGATAATGGTAAATAAACTAGTATAGATTCATTATCTCTCTTTCTCTCTCTAACAAGGGATTATATGTTGAAGGATAGTAATTATTCAAGGTAGTCATTGTTCACAAATTAAGAAGTACTGTAAAGATCTTGGTCTTTATAGAGATTGACAAAATCAAAATTAGTGCATTGGACCTAGATAAGTTAGTGGTACCTACATCTTTCTAGAGACGTCTCTACATGTGGATTTAATCAATTATGAAGTAATGGAAATATAATCGAGTGTGTTGTGTTCCTTTGCTTCGTATCTTCACATGGTATCAGAGAAGGACGTGCCTCTTTGGAAATACAAAGAGCACTTTTAATACTTTTCAAAAATAGTAGAGCGGAGAGATGAAATCCACCACTACAGAGGAGGAGATCTACATTGATATGTTTGAAGTGCTTCCGTACAAAAAAACGCACCATTTAAAGATACTAAAATGTTGAAAAATGAAACACAGAAGGCCTAGATCATATTCTAGCAATGCTCTACGAGCACTAACATTGTTTTCTAGCCATTAAAAGGTAGTGATATTCTCCTAAATTTTTTTATTGCCAACTCAATGGATCGTGCGAGCAATGAAAAAGCCCTATTCATGGTCATCCTTCCACCTTTTAATACCCCATTTTGACACCTCAAATGTATTTGCTTGATATGTAAATATTGTAAATATGCGATGTATGAATCTTAATGTGGATCACAAGGATAGGCCTCTCTAGAGAATTCTCATCTTATAAAAAAATCAATTTATATATTATGGACATGTGCTAGTCACCCACAGAAAATGTAAAAGAAATTTAAATATTTGTAATGCAAATAAAAGTCTAGGAACTCGCTATGGAGGCAGCTAAACTAAGGGGTTATGTTTATCCACTAGGGAGAGGAGAGTGATTTGTGAGATTAAATCCTTTGTTTCAAAGTGTAATCTTAAGATCCTATGTGTCATAAATGGTAAACAACTACTGAAGTGAACTTAGTTGTTGATATTTAATTCTGTCGTAACAAAACTACTGAGAAATCAACTCATAAATTTAATGGAGCATGGGACAAGCCCAAAAAATAGTATGGATGCATTTAGGCTCAATATTGGGTAACTAGAATTCAATTTTCCTTATGGGGAATCATTTCGCTTCATTCACATTCCTTTTTTGAGCAAATGAGGGGTATTTTTACCATGTTGAGCGTTCACACTAAGAAATAAAGAAACCATAACCAAAGAAAAAGCTATATTTTAAAGTGTTAATAATGTTTATAAATTTATGTGGGTTGTGAAATCTAGTTGTGGATCGATAGATACAACCCTTGGGTGAATTTGAGAGTGTCAAACCCCAAAATTACGTGGAAAACCAAATATTTAGGAGCTTGGAAACTGAATTTCATGGTTGCTAGTTACTTTGACAAGTAATTGGAAAATCCAAGGGAGAATTCAAGCGAGGGACAAATGAGGGGTTTTAATTTCTTAATAAACCTAGTGTAAGTAGAGAACTCTGAAGGTTCAGTAGCTTGGACCTTTCTATTCCTACCCTGAAGAGAACTGGAGTAACGAGGAACCTACTGGACTATGTAGTAGAGAAGGTGACCTTCCTTGTGTTGGGTGTGTTAGGTATTATGAATGCCAAGGAAGGATGGGACAAATTAATATTCCTATAGCTCACTCGCTTAGCATTCTCCTTCCTTGTCTCTCTAAATTATTGATAAACACATTCGTGTGTTAGCTAAGTATGAGTGTGTGACTATGGTTGTGAGTAAGCTTAAGTAGTTCCTCCTTAGTGGATACATTTCCGAGTTTAGTGGTGGCCTCTCAATAGAGAAATAAAGTGGTGGACACATTACTTATGGTTTGGTGAATTGTATCAAATGCCATGTTGTATCCAATCTATCCATATGAAATATTAACAATGATGAAATTTGATAGGTTTCATCTCAGATCTAGATTTGACAAGAAAAAGAGAAGGCACATAAAGAGCTTTCTTGATCACCACAGATGAATACAAAAGCCTAAACCAAGCCCATGTGTTGCATTAGAATGTCAAGTAGGTACAATAAAATTAAAGGATAGTGTAAGAAGGAGTAATTTCTCCCTCTAACATATGTAAACTAGCCAATGCATTACTAACAGAAGTAAGTTTCCTCATGTACATTTTGACATTAGATATGATAGTTAGTAAATAGAGTTAAGTAAATCACTTAATGTGGGAATGTTGTGAAAAATATTTCAAGGGGTGAATCATGGGCCTACTTGGTGAGGGGAAAGCATTGTATGTTGTAGCAAGGCTTAAGTATTAGGTTCCCCTTTGTGGTGGGTTAGTGCTCCAAGATATTTTGCAAGTGGTTGTTTTATTGAAATAAAAGAAAAAATTGAAAATGAAAACCAAATTACACAAATAGAAAATCGGTTGAAATGCAAATTCCAACAAGCAATACATGTCAAAGTAGTTCTTGTATTTAGCAATGGTCAAGCATGTATAACACCTTAGAGATGTGAGCTCCAAATCCAAGAAAACAATCCCTCTAAGGGAGGAATATTTAGTCCACTAGATGTCAAGTGGCTTTAAGAACAAATGAGGAAAACACTTTCCCCTTGGAGAAAGGTTGCAAGGGAGCTTGGTGAATGCTAAACAAGAGGGAAGAGGCGACCTATAAGGGATATCTATTACAATTGTAGTAGAACAACCTTGCTTTGATTTTTTCTTACAATGAGCATGCCTATGTCTTCCTTTTAAAGTCCAAGAGGTGGTGAAGAAATAAAAATATTGAAATATGAACCCATTGATCCATGATCTAGCTTGAAAATACACAAATGGGGGCCGTTCAATGTACCCAAGTGTGTGAGGAGCCAAAATTCAAATTCTTGGAGGTAATGGAGATTTCATGAGTCTTTAATGCATCAAAAGTGGTTTAGATATCATCGTTTATGTATTCTGCATTGATATCAAAGGGAAATATGCAGTTGTCACATGGGTGTTGAACTGGAAATACTTACGGTAGTGCACATAAAAAGAGAATTGTCTACATAGTCTTGTATTTTGAGTGTTTTTTGAAATTTTTGGACTCATGATGCTTCTTGGATATTTTGAGGATATCTTCAATGGGATCCATGCTATATGGTGATGAATATTTAATGTGTAAATCCCAAAAATGTTGCATGTGTGCAATACTTGAGCATTAACAAATGCCCCCTGTAATATGAGGTTCAAAGGGTAGTGTAGAGCCAATAATGAATCATCCAATTTATTTTCTGTTCTCTCTCTGTTTTGATGTGAAACAAAGGGGGGGGGAATAGAACCTTCTTAAGGGGGAAGGTTCATGGTGGAGCTGGAAATAAGAGTGTTGTTTTATATAAATGAGGAAGGCATACCCATTCTCATGAGGATATGTAGATCTTGCGGTTATTAGAGGCAGAATATTGGATAATGCATGGTGAATGAAGGGAGGAAAACTCCAATATTCTAGTTACAGGTTAATACATGTGATAATATTTTACCACTATTGCAGGTGATGATCGAAAAAGCTTCATATTCTAGTGAAAATCCTACACACATAATGCATGTACCCAAGTGTAGTACAAGCTATTACAAATATATGGACAATGCATAAATAAGAACCAAAACATGAGGCACTTGGGATATCTTCATGAAAACTGAGTTTTAGATGGACTTATCTAAATGAATGGGTGAGGTGGGGAACTTTGTTGATCTCAGTGTGCTAATCGTGGTGGTAAAAAATGGTTTGTCAAATGGAGCTACGATTTGGTCGCGGTGAGGGTTTTACATTTGGGTTGATGTCCATAAATAGGGTTGGGGCTCGCATTGAAAATGATTTGTACCATTTGAATTACTTGTTTTAGAGAGAATTATTACTCATTCTTAGAGGTTGGTGGAGTCATTTCCAGAGTAACAAGATCCAGGAAAAGGGGAAACCGATCGTCTACATTTTGATTTGGGTAAATTTAGGGTTAGGGGACCCATTGCCCGCATGGTCAGTTTTTGACACTTAAAATAGGTCGGATGCGTGTTTAGGATTATAGAGCACTTAAGGATGCCATAACATTGTTATATCATGCTACAATAGCATGAGATCATGAGAGATATCCACAACGAGAGTGGGATTTATGAGCTTTAGTGGCACATTGGATATGCGCGATTGTCTGATAGGAAGTGAAACTCGTACACGACCAATGTATGTATATTATGCATTATGACCATCACAACTATTCATAGATCAATCTCATAGGAGCACAACCATGGTAGGAAGGGACCCCACAAAGCTAATCATGTGGGAAACTAGATTTTGGTTGCATTGGGCATGCTTTAAACTTTGTTTTCATGCACTACAACGCGAGTTTGGAATGAAAAATCATGTAGGATAGGAACTTGGGATACTTTGTAATTCGAGGGTCATAACATTCTACCCAAGTCTAGCGTGTATCCTGTTTCATTAAGAATAATTACAAAAGAAGCTTTCTCTATGAAAATATTCTTTTTCTGATTGGTTGAAATTCATCACATGGTTTTAGAAATGTTACTTTTTAATGTGAAGTCAGTAGATGAACCATGTTAATAATGGAAAGAGGAAAATTATTTTGCCATAAAAAATTTAATGGGGACAATTTCCCGACAAATTGGGATAATTTATGGTAAAACCCAGAGTTAACGCTGGTTCAGCGTGAGTTAGGATGCAATAAGTCAAAGAGAAGGTGGGTTTAAGATTAGGTTAACTATCTTGAATTGTTAAATTGCATTAAATAACTAGTGTATTCCAGGAGTGAAACATTAAAGCAAATTAATTTTTAATTCCAAAGTGTTTAAGAAAATGGCGGTGCAATTATGCAATGTAAGTGGTGGAGCATCCATTCTTGATCATGATCTAATGGTTAATAAACTCAGAAATTTCACAAAAAATGGAAGTGGTTGAGCATCCATTCCTTATCACCCATCTGGCGGGAAGTAAAAAAAAAATCAAGGAAGAAATTGAACGGATAATACTTTTTGAAACTTAATTTGAGGGGTCGAGCATTGATTCCTGATCACAGATCTAGCAGGGAACTTAAATAATATGTCGTGGAAGAAATTAAACTAAGAAATTTCTTTGTTTTTTTTTCGACGGTGATATTTTGCAGAACGAAAAATATGCCAATGTATTCATCCTTACATTTGGCCTTCAGGATGACTCACACCAAGGACAATTCCTGAAAAATTCATCCAAGTAAAAAATTGCGTTGAATGTACATCGTGCAAGTTAGCAATAAAACATTCTATCAAGGCATTGTAATCTCAATAGGTAATAAAAGTGCAGTTGTATGTTACTATTAATCAATAAAAAAAAAGAAATATGAGCAATAAGAGCATGTACTTACTGATGTTTATAGAATTTTTGAAATAGTTTCTTCTATCTGTATCGCATTCATAGGATATTCTTAGATGATAGTGATGATAGTAAGAAAAATCATTGGCCAATTTGTTGAGGAAGTGTGCATTTTTGTGCTAAACATGAAAAATTTGCTTCCTTTCCAAATCATGGATAAGTAGGTTCAAATATTTGCATGTAGCCAATTTGGCAGAGGCGATTCATGCTTAAGTATGCCCAAATATGTGTAATTATGACTTAGACTAGATTTCATACATGGGATGTACTTGGATTGACCCGGTGTGCATTTTTGTGTTGGACATGAAAATTTGTGAAACCATATCAACAACTAATCTAGTAGTGTTGGATTTCACTGTAGATGGAACATCTTAAATAAGGAACCATAAACCTAATTTCTTGAACTTGTTAATTTCCTTGGTTGAATATAAAGTTAAAAAATATGTTCATTGCATTTATTTCCTTGCAGTAAAAATTTGAGGAATGATAACAAAACATTTTCATGAAATTTTATTTCATATATCAATTTTGAAGTTACCACTGATTATATAAAATGACTGGTTCAGTCTCTAAATTTGTGGAAATGTTGTTTTAAATCATGCACCTACAATCTTATGCATTCAGAAAATGGTGGAGGATTTGTCTGTCTGGGTGCAAAACAGATTGAATGGGTAACTTGGAAAGAAAATATCTACTTGATAAGAGACTTGTTTCCAAATATCATTCGATGGACAAGTGAATAAATCATCCACCTACAAATTTATTGTCTTGAATTTTTTTTAGTCCTAACATGTCAGAAATCGCGATCATTTTTCTAAGGCCATTTAGGCCAGATTTAGGTGCAAAACAAGATGAGTGGATATTTTGGCAGGCCAATATTATCTTGAACATAGATTGCTTTTTAAATATGAGGCAATTTTAAAGTGTGTAAATTATCCACCTATATTCTGATGTTTTCATAAAAAAATTATCCCATATAGTTGAGAAATGGTCGGAATTTTACCAAGGCCACTTAAGCCATTTTTTAAATAATTGACCAATTTTGCCAATAGCAACCATTTTTCTGTCACAGTGTAAAACAAGATGAATGGGTGATTTGGAAGGAAAATATCTCATTGACGAGAGATTTTTTTTCAAATATGATTCAATGGAAGAGTGAATAAATCATCCACCTACAAATTTAAGCTCTAATCATTTTTTTACTCCTCACATGTGAAAAATTACGGGCATTTTCCTAAGGCCATTTAGGCCAACTTTGGGTGTAAAATAGGTTGAGTGGCTATTTTGGTAGGCCAATAGGTAAGTGCACCAATCATCCACCTACAAGATGATGCTTTCATAGAAATTTTATCCCTCGCATGAGAGAAATTGTGGGCATTTTACCAAGGCTAGTTAAGCCCTTTTTTCAATACTTTGACCATTTTTTCCAATGGTAAGTGTTTTGATGTCACGGTGGAAAATAGGTTAAATGTTTGTTTTGGAAAAAAATAATCCTTAGTAAGAGACTTGTTTTCAAATATGAGTCGATGTACAAGTGAAAAAATAATCCACCTAAAACCTAATTCTCTAATAATATTTGTATCCCTCACAGGGAAGAAATGGCAGGAATTTTCCTCAAAACAGGATGAGTGGATATTTTGGCATGCCAATATTTTCTTAACTATAGACAATTTTTAAATATTGAGCCAATGGTTAAGTGCATAAATCATCCACCTACAAGATTATGCTTTGAAAAAAATATTATCCCTCCCAAGTGAGAAATGGTGGGCATTTTCCCAAGGATACTTAAGCCCTTTTTCAATATTTAACCTATTTTTCCAATGGAAAGCATTTTTCTATCAGGTTGCAAAATAGGATGAATGGGTGATTTCAAAGAAAAACATATCCTTTATCAGAGACTTGTTTTCAAATATGATTCAATTTAAAAGTGAATAAATCATCCACCTGCAAAAATATGCTCTCATAGTTTTTTTATCCCTCACTCGTTAGAAATTGCAGGCATTTTCTTAAGGATAGTTAGGCTAGTTTTAGGTGCAAAACTAGCTAAGTGGCTATTTTGGCAGGCCAATATTTTCTGTCTCATAAACATTTTTTTTACAATTGATACAACGGGTGAGTGAAAAAAACATCCACCTACATGATGATTCTTTCATGGAAATTTTATCCCTCACATGTGAGAAATGGTGGGAATTTTACCAATGCTACTTAAACCCTTTTTTCAATAGTTGACTAGACTCTTGTTTTCAAAAATTAGTCAATGGAAAAGTGAATAAATCATCCACCTACAAAATTATGCTACCACAATTGTTTTATCCCTCATAAGTGAGAAATGGAAGGTATTTGACTAAGGTCATTTATGCCAGTTTTAGGTGCAAAACAAGCTGATTGGTTGTTTTTGGCAGCCCAATATTTGATTTACCATAGATATTTTTTCAAACTTGAGCCAAAGGTCATGTGCATTAATAATCCACCTACAATAATATGATTTCTTAAAAATATTATCCCTCACATGTGACAAATGGTGGCAATTTTCCCAAAGCTGATTAAGCCCTTTTCGTAATACTTGACCAATTTTTCAAATGTCCAACATTTTTCTGTCAGGGTGAAAAACAAGATGAATGGGTCATTTGGAAGGAAAATATCACCTTGAGAAGAGACATGTTTTTAAATATGAGTCAATGGACAAGTGAATAAATCATCCACCTACAAATTTATGCTCTAATAATTTTTTAATCCCCAACTCGTGACAAATTGCAAGCATTTTCCTAAGGCCATTTAGGCCATATTTAGGTGAAAAATATGCTGAGTGGATATTTTCGTAGGCCAATATTTTTTGGACCATAGAGTTTTTTTAAAAACTTAGCCAATGGGTAAATGCACCAATAATCCGCCTACAAGAAGATGCTTTCATAGAAAATTTACCCCTCACATGTGGGTAACAATGGCCATTTTGCCAAGGCTACTTAAGCCTTTTTTTCTATACTTTAACCATTTTTTCCAATGGAAATAATTTTGTAGTCAAGGTAAAAAACAGGTTGAATGGTTTTTTTGGAAAAAAAATATATCCGTGATAAGATACTTGTTTTAAAAAATGAGTCGATGTACAAGTGAATAAATAATCCACCTATGAATTAATTCTCTAATAATATTTTTATCCCTCACAGTTAAGAAATGGCGGGAATTTTCCCAATGTAATATAGGCTAGTTTTAAGTACAAAATAGGATGAATGGATATTTTGGCAAGCCAATATTTTCTTAACTGTAGTCATTTTTTCAAGATTGAGCCAATGGTGAAGTGCATAAATCATCCACCTACGATATTATGCTTCCAAAAAAATCTTATCACTCCCAGGTGATCAATGGTGGGAATTTTCCCAAGGATACTTATGCCCCTTTTTCGATACTTAACATATTTTCCCAATGGCGAGCATTTTTATGTTAGGGTGCAAAACAGGCTCAATGGGTGATTTTGAAGAAAAATATATCCTTTATGAGAGAGTTATTTTCAAATATGAGTCAATTGAAAAGTGAATAAATAATCCATCTACAAATATATGCTCTCATAATGTTTTTTATCCCTCAATCGTGTGAAATTACGAGCATTTTCCTTAGGCCAGTTAGGTCAGTTTTAGGTGCAAAACTAGCTGAGTGGCTATTTGGCAGGCCAATATTTTTTGGCCCATAGACATTTTTTTAAAATTTATCCAATGAGTACGTGAAAAAAATATCCACCTACAAGGTCATGATTTCATAGAAATTTTATCCCTTACATGTGAGAAATGTTGGACAAGGCTACTTTAGCCACTTTTTCAATATTTAACCATTATTTCCAATGGGGAGCATTTTTGGGTCAGGGTGAAAAAGAGATTGAATAGTTGTTTAATTGGAATTAAAGTATATCCTTGACCAAATACCTTTTTTTCAAAAATGAGTTGATGTACAAGTGAATAAATCATCCACCTACAAAATTATGCACTCTCACAATTGTTTCATCCCTCAGAGGTGAGGAATGGTGAGTATCTGACTAAGGCCATTTACACTAATTTTAGGTGCAAAAAAGGTTGATTGGTTTTTTTTGGCAGGCCAGTATTTTCTTGACCATAGACATGTTTCCAAAATTGATCCAAAGGTCAAGTGCATTAATAATCCACCACAATAATATTCTTTCATAAAAATCTTATCCCTCATAGGTGAGAAATGGTGGGAATTTTCCCAAGGCTACTTAAGCCCTTTTTGCAATACTTGACAAATTTTGCCAATAGCCCACATTTTCTGTCAGGGTGTAAAACAAGTTCAATGCATCATTTGGAAGGAAAATATCTCATTGAGAAGAGATGTTTCTTCAAATATGAGTCAATGGACAATTGAATAAATAATCCACCTACAAATTTATGCTCTAATAACTTTTTAATCCCTCACTGGTGACAGATTGCGGGCATTTTCGTAAGGAGATTTAGGCTAGATTTTGGTGTGAAATAGGCTGAGTGGCTATTTTGGCAGGCCAATATTTTCTAGAACAAAGAGTCTTTTTAAAAACTGAGCCAATTGGTAAGTTCACCAATCATCCACCTACAAGATGGTGCTATCATAGAAATTTTATCCCTCACATGTGGGAAACGCTGCACATTTTACCAAGGATACTTAATTTCTTTTTTCAATACTTACGACATTTTTTCCAATGGAAAGCATTTGCTGTCATGGTGCAAAGCAGGCTAAATGGTTGTTTTGGAAAAAAAATATACTCTTGATAAGAGACTTGTTTTCAAAAATGAGTCGATGTACAATTGAATAACTAATCCACCTACAAACTGATTCTCTAATAATATTTTGATCTCTCACAGGTAAGAAATGGTGGGAATTTTCCTAAGGTCATTTTTTCCAGTTTTAAGTGCAAACCAGGTTGAGTGAATATTTTAGCAGACCAATATTTTCTTAACCATAGACAGTTTTTCAAGATTGAGCCAATGGTCAAGTGCATAAACCATTCACCTAGAAGATTATGCTTCCAAAATAATATTATCCCTCCCAGGTGAGAAATGGTGGGAATTTCCCCAAGGCTACTTAATCCCTTTTTCAATACTTAACATATTTTTCTGATGGCTAGTAGTTTTATGTGAGGGTGCAAAATAGGCTAAATGGGCGATTTCGAAGAAAAATATATCAATTATCACTGACTTGTTTTCAAATTAGAGTCAATTGAAATGTGAATAAATCATCCACCTACAAATATATACTCTCATAATTTTTTTATCCCTCACTAGCGACAAATTGTGGGCATTTCCCTAAGACCATTTAGGCGTGTTTTAGATGCAAAACAGGGTGAGTGGCTATTTTGGCAGGCCAATATTTTATCTCTCGTAGATTTTTTTTTTAAATCAATCCCATCAGTAAGTGAAAAAAACATCCACCTACAAGATGATATTTTCATAGAAATTTTATCCCTCACATGTGAGAAATTGTGGGCATTCTACCAAGGCTACTTATGCGCTTTTTTCAATAATTAACCAATTTTCCCAATGGGAAGCATTTTATGGTCACGGTGAAAAGAGGTTGAATGGTTGTTTTGGAAGGAAAATATCTCCTTGACGAGATACTTGTTATAAAAAATGAGTGGATGGACAAGTGAATAAATCATCCACCTAATAACTTATACTCTCACAATTGTTTTATCCCTAACATGTGATAAAGAGCAGGCATTTAGCTAAGGCCATTTACACCAGTTTTAGGTGGAAAATAGGTTGATTGGTTGTTTTTGGCAAGCCAATATTTTATTGACCATAAACACTTTTTCAAAATTGAGACAAAGGTCAAGCGCATTAATAATCCACCTACAATAATATTCTTTCATAAAAATATTATCTCTTGGAGGTTATAAATGGTGGGAATTTTCCTAAGGCTACTTAATCCATTTTTGCAATACTTAACCAATTTTTTCAATGTCCGACATTTTTCTGTCAGAGTGCAAAATAGTTTGAATGGGTGATTTGGAAGGAAACTATATCCTTCATCAAATACTTGTCTTGAAATATGTGTCAATGGAAAAGTAAAAAAATCATCCTCCTACAAATATATGCTTAATAATTTTTTAATCCCCCACTGCTGACAAATTGTGTGCATTTCCCAAAGGTCATTTAGGCCAATTTTGGGTGCAAAATTGGTTGAGTGGCTATTTTGGCAGCCCAATATTTTATGGCCCATAAACGTTATTTTTTTTAATGATCCAATGGGTAAGTGAAAAAATCATCCACCTACAAGATAATGCTTTCATATAAATTTTATCCCTCACATGTGAGAAATGGTGGGCATTTTAACAAGGCTACTTAATCCCTTTTTTCAATACTTAACCAATTTTTCCAATGGGAAGCATTATTTGGTCAGGGTGAAAAAGAGGACGAATCTTTGTTTTGGAAGGAAAATTTATCCTTGATAAGAGACTTGTTTTAAAAAATGAGTTGATGGAGAAGTGAGTAAATCATCTACCAACAAACTGATGCTCTTACAATTGTTTTATCCTTCATAGGTGATAAATGACGAGAATTTGATTAAGGCCATTTACGTTGTTCTTTTAGGTGCAAATAGGCTGATTGGTTGCTTTTGGCAGGCCAATATTTTATTGAACATAGATATTTTTTTAAAATTGAGCCAAAGGTCAAGTGCATAAATAATCCACCTATAATATTATGCTTTCATAAAAATATGATCCCTCGTAGTTGAAAAATGGTGGGAATTTTCCCAAGGCTACTTAAGTCATTTGTCAATGGCGAGAATTTTTTTGTCAAGGTGCAAAATAGGATGAACGGTTGTTTTGTAAGGTAAATATCTCCTTTACCATAAACTTGTTTCAAAAAATGAGTCAGTGGAAAATTTAATAAAACATCCACCTACACAATGGGGTCCTCTAGTTATTTTTTCCCTCACATGTGAGAAATGGAGGGCATTTGTCTAGGTCTATAGGGCATTTTTAGGAACAAAACCTGCCAATTGGTTGTTTTGTTAGGCCAATAATTTCTTGACCATAGATTTTTTTTTTAAACTGAGAAAATGGTAAAGGGAATAAACCATCCATCTTAAATGATGATATTTTCAAAAAACATAGTCTCTCATAGGTAAGAAATGGTGGGCATTTTCCCAATGCTATTAAAGCCCTTTTTTCAATACTGAAATAAATTTTTCCAATGGTTGGAATCTACGTGTCAGGGTGAAGAACGAGATGAATGGTTGTTTTTGGAAGGAAAATATCTCCTTGAAGAGCATATGTTTTTATGTCTAAGAAGAATAAAGTATGAAACTTTACTTACTGTTTTTATATTGAAACACACACTCTATAATTAGGATATATATCATATATTATACGAACATTTATCATATTTATCATATTTTTTTAATTAGATAGATTCGCTATGACATCTAATGCCAATATTGGATGTTTTTGTTTATTTTCTAGAGTAAATCATTAATGTATCTTTTATATGAGTCATCTTAACAAAATATTCCTAAAAAAAAATGACAACGTAAGGGTTTAGATTACTCAAATCTTCCAACTTTGGAAGCACGTGACATTGTCCTTCAACTCACTCATACTAGACATAAAAAGACTGTACATTGTGTTTCTCATGGAAAATGTCATCAATTTGGAGATCATAACTCCATACCACTAAATGAGTTGAGAATTTTCCTTCAAAAAACAAGCAATCACCCAGCCACTGTTCAAACTCATTGTCCTCAATGTAATCAACCTTTGACAAACAACAATTTTTCTGGACAACAAAGGAAATTGTTTTCTCCAATTGTAGTTGATGGGAATGTTAATGTTCTTGAAAAATGAAAATTTCTACAACGAAATGAACTCTATTATAGAAAATGTGAGGGTCCTAAATTTCCATCAGAGAACAATTTTTTTCATGTTTCCACTACATTGAACTCTGTTTTGGAGAATGTGAGATTCTCCATTTCTTAGAAAATAGATTCTATTCTTGTAGCCACTACAATAAGCTCCATTCAGAGAATGTGCATGTCTCAAGTTTACATTATAGAACATTTGTTATTCCTTCTTCCTTTACATTGCACTTTATTTCAGAGAACATGAGGGTCCCGAATTTCTCTCAGAGAACATATTTTTTTCCTGCTGTAACTACAATGAACTATGTTTCATAGAATGTGCATGTCCCAGATTTCCCTATGAGAAAAATTTTTAACCATGCTTCCATTATAGTAAACTTTGATTTTCAAAATAAAAATATGTACCAAATAATGAACCCATTTTTGTAGAATTAGGCCTTAGTTTTCCCTCAACAACCAATGATTGATGTTACTATTGTTACAAATCACTCTGATCAAACTGAAGGTTTTGTTGCTCAACAACCTAGGGAGCCTTTGAATGTATTTAATCATGAAGGGAATCGAAGTGTAGAACTCAATGGGAAACAATTGGAACAAGAATCTCTTAGGTACTTGGATGCTACCAGAAGACATGAAACAATTAAAATAATTGCATTTCAGGAAAAAATTGATAGAAATGAAAATACAGAAAATCAAAGTACTACAATTGATCAAGTTGTAACTTAAATGCGAGAAGTGTTTTCAGCAAATCAAAATACACATGGTAAGAGAAGGTCACTAGGAAAAAGCTTAAGTACATCCTTATTGCATCCTAAGAAGCGGTCGAGATGGTATATGTTAATATTTCATATTCTAGACTAGATTCATTAGTATTCAATTCAAATATCATAGCAGTAGCATATCCAAAATCACTGATAGAAACACAATCACAAGATAGACACGATATTTATCCTAGGAAACCCTTAAGGGGAAGAAACCACAATAGAACTTCCACCATATAATATGTATCAAAGATAACCCCAAAAACAGGTATTTTCCTCCTTCTATTATGTATCTCTCTCTCCTATGCACTACTCAAGTGAATGAATCTGTATTCAAATAAGAACCATAGCTCCTGTATTTATACACATTGAGCAAAATGAATTTTACCCTAATAAATTCAGCCCCACTAAACAATCTGAGATGACTTCACCTAGGAAGAATCAAAACAATATATTATATTATTCATTAGGGTACTAATGACTCAAATTACAATGGAGGATTTACCTTGTGAATTTATGATGACCAGATACAATAGTAACACCTTGTCGAAGGAATAATAACATCTCCCTTGGGTTACATCAATAAAATACATTTAGAATATCCTTTGAAGTTACAATATTTAAATGATCCCCCTTAACGAGAAGGTTATTCTATTGACAACATCATCATAGACTATAGGATAATAGAGAGACAATATCTTCAACATTACATCGAGGTATTACATCTATATGCCATAGGAAGTTTTCAACAATTAGTAACTGGAACAGTTACTCTTCATCTTTTGCATCACATCACCACTTGATCCTCTTCCAACAATGCTTTGACCTTTCGATCCTTCGTATAAGCACTTCAATATTTTGATCCTTTGCAGAAACACTTCGATCTTCTTGATCCTTTAAAGAAAAACTTCGATCTTCTTGATCCTTTGGCATCTCACTTCGATCTTCTCAATCCTTTACATCAGCACTTTGATATTCTTGATCCTTTGTGGAATCACTTTGATCTTCTCAATTCTTTGTAGCAACACTTAGATATTCTTAATAATTTGCGCAATCACTTCAATCTTCTTGGTCATTTTTAGCATCTCTTTTATATTCTACAACATCCTTCTGATCTTCTTGAGCCCTTGTGCCATCATTTCAATCATTTTGCAGCAGTACTTCGATCCATTCGATCCTTTCTATTGTACTTCCATCTACTTGATCCTTCACCACCATGCCACCTACAGTACACATGATCTATTTGTGGGATGATCAATATCTATCACTTTAGGAAGTAAGTCAAAGGATGATGCAATCCTCCATCATCATGATCCATCAAATTGAACAGTTAAAATCACCTACGACTAAATGTAGATCTCAACTGCACCTAGTGCCAACCCTATCGTCTATGAGGACTCATCGTAGAAAATACATACCACTAAGGTTAGGACCACTCCAAAGGGAGTTTTATACTAAGGTATCTACACTTAAGTGTATTCATACTCTTCCAAGAAAGAGTATTGTCTATAGAGCATATCTCAACCATACAAAAAATGTCATCCCATCATAGAACATCTATACCGCTAAGGTTAGCACCACTCCCAAGTGATTGTTATATGAAGACGTCCGTGAGGACTCACCATATAGCATCCATATCACTGAGGTTAGGACCACTTCCAAGTGAGTTTTATTCTATGGAATCTACATATGAATGTATGCATACTCTCCATTCAAGAGTATAGTCTACAAAGCAGATCTCGACTGCATACAAAATGACAGTCCTGTCATAAAGAATCCTTACTACTGAGGTTAATACCACTCATGAGCAATTGTTATTCTATGATATCCACAAATGAATGTGGGTAATATCCATGTGAGAGTGACATCTACAGGGAAATCCTTAATAGCAATCATTCTCATGAATAGAGTGTTATACCTACCATCCTCAAGATAAGATACTATTGTCCACAAGTAAATGCCAAACATGCATCATCAATTTCATCCATCATCGATGTCAGTCTCATATTTACTCCCCCTTTCTTGGGAAGTTCCATATTATTAACCTGCTCCCCCTTTGTTCAAGGAAGGTTCATGTCTTCGACCTGGTCTTCCTTTTCAAAGAAGGTCCATTTCTTCATCGTGTGTAATTCCATTAGAGCTCCTCCTTGTGAGTAAGGTATTTTTGAACTACACAAAGATTATCATGTAAATATTCAAAATATTTTTGAACTACACCAAGCTTTGTCAGTACATGAACAACTTTCTGATCGGTACTCACATACTGGAGCTTGATAGATCCTTTTTGTACCATATCCCTTATATAAAAATATTGGATTTCTATGTGCTTCAATTTGTCATGGAACATCGGATTCTCTGTCATATTTATACAAATATGGCTATCACAGATAGTTACTGTGGTATCCAAATCCATGTCAAATAATCCTGACATCAGCTTCCAAATCTATATCGCTTCACAACAAGTGGACCAAGATGCAATGTACTCTGCTTTTGCTATACTGAGAGAAACACTAGAATTTTTCTTACTAAACCATGAGATCATGGCAGATCCTAGATAATAACATCCATGTGTGGTTCTGTTCCTCTATGTGACACTTCTTGCCCAATATGAATTAGTATATTCATATAATTTCTAGTCATGATCTCTCCCATAGTAAATTCCCAAATAAATCATACCTTTTGTGTACCTCATCACATGCTTTGTAGCTATCAAGTGAAACCATCTAGGTTTAACTAGATACTGACTCAAGGTCTTCACAGTAAAGAATATATTTGTCCTTATGCTCATCAGATACATTAATGACCCAATAATATGTCTGTAGTGACTCATGTACACTAACTCTGATGACTCATCAAACAACAGCTTCAGGTTGTTGTCCATGGGTGTTTCCATGGATTTACAATCCAACATATCAAATATTTTCAATATTTCTACTGCATACTTTCCCTGCTTCAGAAATTTTCTTTTGGGCTCTTCCACACTTCCAGCCCTAGGAAATAATGCATTAATCCAAGATCTTTCATCTCAAAATATTCAACTAGCTTCTTCTTGAAATCTGTTTCTCATTTCCAGTCAGAAATAGATCATCCACATACAACAATAGTATGATTGTTTCAGTGTCCATAATATTCATATAAAGATTAGGATCATCTTTATTCTTGGTAAATACCATGCTTGTCAAGAAGCTATTTATTATTCCATACCAATCTCTAGGAGCTTTCTTCAGTCCATACAAAGCCTTTTTCAACTTGCATACATGAGTCTCTCTATCTTCAACTTCAAATCCTTGTGGTTGTTCGATGTAAATATCTTCCTCAATCACACCATTAAGGAAGGTTGTATTTACATCCATCTGCTGTAAGTATCACTTCATCATGGAGGAAAGCACCATGATAGTTATGATGGAAGTGTACCTTGCTACTAAAGAAAATGTCTCCTCATAATCGAGCCCCTCTTTCTGAGAGAATCCTCTAGCCACAAATCTTACTTTGTACTTTTCAATACTTCCATCAGCAACATGTTTTATCTTGTAGATCCATTCCGAATATACCACACTTTTGTTTTCTAGTTTGGTAACAATATCCCAAACATCATTCTTCATGGTCAATTGGTATTCTTTCATCATTGTTTCAACCCATTCTTTATTTTGTGTAGCTTCCTCATAGCTGGTGGGTTCCTGATCTACAATATCACACATCAAAGATACATAACTAGAATAAGGATTTGATATTTTGTTGGTTCTTGTGGAGTTTTTTGGTGCTCCATATCTTTCTTCTTATTGTATGATTTCTCTTACCCAAGAAGGTTTTCTCTTTTGAGAGATATCGACAATTGGAGAATCCTGAGGTTTTAGCATGCCACGCTCCTCACATGCTACTATTTACGGAGAGGGTTCATCTTCTATCATTGTGGGAGGTACATCGTATACATGTACTTCTTCAAGATGAGACCTTCTATGATTCGTAAGAGTTGTCTCTTCATCAAATGTTGCATCCCTACTAATTTCTATATGATGGAATACTGAAATGTATATCCTTGAGGATTTGGAGACTTCACAGTATCCTACAAATATTCCCTTCTTTCCAAAAGGATCAAGTTTGGTTCTCTTCTCTTTTAGAATATGTACATATACTAGGAAGCCAAATATCTTGATATGGATCACTTCAGGTTTCTTTCTGGTATACATCTCTTTAGGAGTCTTGAATCAAAGAGCATCGTGAGATAATATATTCTGCACATATATGGTTGTTCTTACTGCTTTAGCCCATATCTCCATAGGGAGGTCTTGTTCATGAATCATGGTATCCCCTGCTTCCATGATAGTTCTATTCTTTCTTTCTATAACACCATTATGTTGGGGATTATAGGGAGTGGTTAGTTCCCTCTTAATTCCTTCCTCCTTACAGAAGGTTTCAAATTCCTTTGAAGTGTATTCTCCACCATCATCTGATCTCATTGTCTTGATTCTATTTTATGATTGGTTCTCTATCAAGGATTTGAATTCCTTGAATTTTCCAAACACTTCACTCTTATTCTTGAAGAATTATATCCAAGTATTTCTTCAATAGTCATCAATAAATGTGACATAGTACTCATATCCACTTAAGGATATGGAGGGAATAGGACCACATACATCAGAATGAATTAGTTCCAACCTACATTTAGTCTTTGTTTCACTTTTTAGAAAGGGATTCTTGATGTTCTTTACCTTTTCACATCCCTTGCAAGTTCCCTCATGCCCAATCTTCAGATTTGGTAACCCTGTTACCATCTTGCTCACATAGGGAAATTCTTTGTAGTTGATGTGAGACAGTCTCCTATGCCACAAATCACTTGAGCTGGTAGTATCATGGACATGGGTTTTCTCTGGATGTCCTTTGAGTTTGTGCAGTCCTCCTTCTTCTTCTCCAATGACTACAACATAATCAAGTGTCTTTCCTTTGTCCCACATCAGTATTTGTCCATCCATAAAACACATTCTATATCATTTATTATCTAGATTAGATATGGAAAGTAGGTTCTTTTTAAAACCTAGTACATACAGTACTTCCTTCATCTTCATGGAAGTCCTAGAGTCAATCTTGTATCTTGATTCTCCAATACCTTTGATGGGATATTGATAGTCATCTCCCAATGACACCTTCCAAGGAGAGTTCTTCTCTTCAAGTATTGATAGAGTTTGTTTCTTCCCTGCCATGTTCTTAGAGGAACCACTATCAATAAGCCATGTGTCTTCTCTAGGTGTTACATACCTAGAGAGTTCATAGAATAACACATATTCTTATACATCTTCACCTTTTGTTTTCTTTTGAGGCCTGTCTTCTTTTACATCCTTATCTTCAACTAGACGAGCATGATGTCTCTTATTGTTGTTGTTTTTGTTGTTGCATAGCATTTCATATCACAACTCTTTCCTTGGAGATAGCTTCTACAAAAGGAGTCATTTTTCATTTTCTCTACAATGTTTTTTATACAAGTTTTCAATGATAAAGGTTTGAAAACTTCTTCCAAAACATGCCAAAATATATCTAGTCTAAAATTCAGATCTTAATCCATTACAGTTTCGTAGATAATTGTGGAGGAATATATTGTTTTTTACTAGTCCAAAACCTAGTCTAAAACAAGCATTCTAGGGAGAAAGGTCATATCTAAGGCATCCGAAATCCCAATTGAGTGATATCTATTTCATCATAACAAAGAAAAACCATTGTATTTGTATTAAAATATTCCTCTACAAAAACAGAATATTGGACATGTAGCATACGGTACAAGTTAGATATGATAGATATGGAAAAAATAAGAATTTTTGGTATATTTGAAATAAATTTGCTTTGGAACATTGAAATTAGGACAGACATGTGGAATTTGAAATAGGACACCTTAGGGTACCACATGTCAAATTTTCATACCCAAATGATTCGGAAGCCAAATATTATCTCAGTTACAAGTCAACCCTAAAACAATGTTCCAATTAGGGTTTGAAGGAGGTGTTATAGGGAAAAAGGTCACCTCTGAGGCATCCGAGATACAAATTGAGTGAGACCAGTTATATCTGAAATAATACAGACCAAGGTATTTGTGTTATAATTATCAACCACAAAAACTAAATATTAGACATGTTGAATAATGTACAATTTCGGTCTTCTAGATAAACCAAAAATAAGAAGCTTTGGGATATTTTCAATAAATTTTTTGGCACATAAAAATTAGGCCAGACATATGCAATTAGAAAGAAGACATATTAGGGTACCATAGCTAGAATTTTCAAACCCTCATGAGTCAAAATTCAATATTTATCTCAGTTACAAATAAACAATAAAATAGTCTTCTAATCAAGGTTTGAAAAAGGCACATCATTTTGCATTTGAATATATTTGAGTTGAAGGATCTATTTGTGGTAAACCATAGGGTGTGATATATATTTATTGTTAAAAAATACACCAAAAGGAAGTGGAAAGGATCACACTCCAGTTAAACCACCAGAATATTCATCCCCTACATACGATGAAATGGAAGACATATCTTTTAGAGTGTCCAAGCTGGAAGATATGATTAAAGGAAATGTAAAAATGGAAAGCTTAGTTAAATTGGAAAATAATATTGCTAGTAAACATGGTCTCAAAGAGATGGATACTAAAGAGGATTTTAGAAGAATGGCTTGTAAGGAGGATCTCAAAAGGATGACTAGTAAAGAGGATCTCAAAGGGATGGCTAGAAAGGAATATCTTAAAGAGTTCAAGGAATTGATGAGGGATATAAAACATAGCTTTATTGCTCATGTATCTACTCAAGAAGAGGATACAGAGGAAAAAAGGACTTATTACAATAATTTTTGGAGAATTTGAAAAACAATTGGAGAGTAAGAAGTTGGAGTCCTCAAAACTTGATGATTCACTACAACATCATGGGTTCAATTCAAGTCCAAGGAACTACTTTATGCCCAATATTGACATGATAAATTTTGACTGCAAGGATCCAATCACATGGATTTGTCACATGGAGTAATTATTTGATCTACACCAAGTGTGCACTTTGTAAAAGGTAACCGTGGCATCCTTAGATTTAGAACCTGATCAATTTTTATGGCACCAATGTATTTGTGACAGTAAAAATGACTCTATTATCTCTTGGTATATATTCACATAAGAATTGATTGCACATCATGGGGATATAAATAGAAAGACCTTCTTTATCCAATTGGTAAACCTCAAGCAAAAAGGTCCAGTTACAGAGCACATCAAGCAATTTTAGCAGCTAAGTCTTAGAGTGAAGAACATTTCAAAATAAAATTTGTTAGATCTCTTTATTGGAACATTGAATGATAACATTAAACATGAGGTGAGTCTCCTTGAACCATCATCCCTAGAAAATGATTTCATGATGGAAAGGAAGCTTGGAAGTAAAAATATGGTGATGACCACTAGAAATAACATTCCGAACACATACATAGAAAATGATGTTCCTTCTAACCAACCTTGGAGGTTGACACCTCAATAACTAGAGGAAAGGAGAGTGAAAGGTATATGATTTAATTGTGACAACAAGTACAGTACGAGACATAAATGTGGTAAAAATAAAATATTCTACATAGAATATGACGATGAAGAACAAAAAGAACATGAACCACCATAAGGGGATGAATTAGAAGTGATTACTCCAACCAAATATTGCCATTCTTTACATAGAATTAACGTTCCTAAACTATCAAAATAGAAGGATATATCAAAAATAAAAGGGTGACAATGTTGATTGATTCAGGTAGTACTCATAATTTCGTTCATTTTTTAAAGTAGCCAAATATCTCAATTGCTTTGTATATCTAGCACCAGAATTTCAAGTAATTATTGCATATGGAGGAACCATCAATTGTTTAGGAAAATGTCATAATATAAATCTTATTATGGGGTAATATGTAATGAATAGTACTGTGATTTATATCCCAACAGAGGGTGCTGATTTTATATTAGAATTTCAATGGTTACAATCATTGGGAACAATGGCTTTTAATTTTCAGAACCTTTTCCTGAAATTTTCCTTGAAAGGAATTTTTTTTTGTTAAATGGTATCACATGGAAACCAAGAAAGTTTATCAACTCTAATTGTATGAAAACATTGCTAAAGAAAGGAAACAAGGCACAAATACATAATTATACTCACTAGATGCTCAAACATGTAAGGCTCTTATTTCACTAGATATCCAAAGGGTCCTTAAAAATCCTTCCAAGGTATTTAGAGATATTCCAATATGTCATCCAGATATTTGAGATTTGGACAATGTTATTGACTTAAATGTGCGAATCATTCCTTCTATGACCAGACCTTACAAATACCCCTATGGTGAGAATAATGAAATGCAACAGATGGTCGAAGTAGTGATAGGAAAATCTACAGTTCAAGCAGTGACAAATTGCATAAAGCACTAGCGAACAGTTCTCCAAATCCCAACAATGTTAGTAAACAAGATGAAACTACATGCATATGAGCATAACCATGAAAGTATTTTTGAAGAAGCACAAATCCTATGGTAACCTCACCAAATCATCGAAACAAGGATGAAATAACTACGAAATCAAGTTATTATTGAGTACCTCATCAAGTGGAAGAACCGTTAATAGCTGCAAATTCAATATGGTAAGATGATGCCTTCATACAAATGAATACATAACTACCAAATCATTTAGGACAACACTTGTCTAAAGGGTAGGGGCATGTTAAACCCTAAGTTTTCGGAACAGTTCCCCCGATAGTGTGGAACTTTACCCACTATATGGAGGTGTATTACATATTATTGATGTAGGATTGAGTCTATTAGCGGGTCTATTACTTGTTATTGTACACCTTTATCTCCTATATATAGGAAGGATATATTTTCATTTGAGAAAGCATTGTATATTGCCTTGTATTTGGTACACAGTACATTCTGTAAGGAGGTTTCTCCCTCGAAGAGGATTGTTATCTCTATTATTCATTATTAAGTCATGGATTACTCGTCTATTTATCCTCTTGTTATGTTATTTTTGGGACTTGTTTGCATAACACTTCTCTTTTTCTTGTTCGACTAAGGTTTTGGTAGATGTATCTACATTGCAATGATTCCAATATGTATGAGGTTATCTTTCTATCTCATCAAGGAATCGAAAAAAGATTCAATAGTAGTCTTTTTATTATGAATCCCAAAAGATACATTCTTGGAGTAAAAGGTAGATATGCAATTTTTATAATAAGTATGCCCAAGATTAGATAGAATAATAAATACACATTGCTCACATTTCCTTTTTATTCCACATTCATGAAGTAAGAGTTTAAGGGTCTTCTACTTAAATAAATAGTATTGTATGCAAGAGAAATCACCTAGAGTTAAGGTAATCAATTCTCGTGTTCAAGATGAAGATCTTAAATTTCAGTATGTTTACCAAACATAGATTCCAACTTTTACGAAGTTACTTATAGATAATCAATTCCTTGAAGGTGGAATCCAAAGTCATGGGAAATGGAAATTCCATTCTATGAGCAAAATTTTTCCAATTGGCTATTTTTGTTTTCTTTTAAAAAAAAATTCACTATTTGGTCATTTTTAGTGTCTAGTATCTCCTATATTTAGATAAAATATGTTAATTTTATGTTCCATATTTAATATTCACATATCTATCTATAAATATGTTTTTCTCAATCCAAAACAATCGCCTAGAATACTATACTTAAGTATAATATTAGAATCCTTTAGGACTCATGCACAATCATGGACTCCTTTAAAGACACTTTAGATGCCACATAATACTGGAATAAATGGGAAACTCTGACTTTAGGTGACAATTAGGGGTACTTCCCTAACTTATTTGAAGATGAAGTAAAAAGAGAAAATATAGGTAATTGAATCATCTTTCATAATATATAGCATTTATTCAGAGAAAACATGTGTAAATTATTATCAAATTAGTTTCCGTGAAAGTGGGTTTTCAAATTTTCAGCACATCTTAGCATATATGTTTGTGTAGGTGCAGCAATATATGAGGTAAATGATGTCCATTTGGGATAAAATATTGTAGACATATAAAGAACATATGGGCCTAGTGCAACACCATTTATTTGGAATTTTTCATGAATTATTTTTTTTATTGTTAATTATTGAAGTCAGAAAAGCTTGAAATTAAAACCTTATGTGTGGGTGCAACACTTTAGGGGAAAAAATTAATGAAATCCTTGATTTATAAATATAATATCGTAGAGCTTGATCTCGTCTAGTGCAGCATATAGTTTTTTTGGGAAATGGTGATGGAAATCAAAATTTATATAACAAACAATCGATGTATGTATTTTGAAAACCTGACATGTGTCATTTAGAAAAAATAATTATAAATAAATAAAACATAGTTTTGAAGGAAAAAATTACATATTCAAAATCGTCATTTTGTACTCTACAATATCCTACATTTTCATAAAAAAATATTGTGTATGTCATATCAAAACAGGCCATCTAAACTGAGTATATTGACAGAGTTCTAAAAGGACAAGCAGTAGCCCTGGTTGATTTATCCTAGCCAATAGGTTCGGTATTCCGAAGCTGCTTCCAAACCTAATGCCAAACCTTAATCCCACCAATTATTTAAATTTTAAAATAACGTGTATCTGATATAACGCATATGCGATATAGCTTATTCATATCGCATATGCGATATGAATAAGCTATATCGCATATGCGTTATATCAGATACGCGTTATTTTAAAATTTAAATAATTGGTGGGATTAAGGTTTGGCATTAGGTTTGGAAGAAGCTTCGAAATACCGAATGCGATATGAATAAGCTATATCGCATATGCGATATGAATAAGATATAACGTAGATGTGATATAACACATATGCGTTATAGCTTATTCATATCGCATATGCAATATAATACATATGCGATATGATAAAGCTATAACACATATGTGTTTTGTTTTAACTCATTTTTTTTTGTCCTAACACATCATTTTTCATCACCCTCATCCTCATCATCATCACCACACTCATCCTCATCATCATCATAATCACCCTCATCCTCATCCTCATCCTCATCATCATAGTCATCATCCTCCTCCTCCTCATCATCATCATCGTCATCACCATCACCCTCATCAGCTTCATCATCATCATCATCACCCTCATCCTCATCAACTTCATCATCACCCTCATCCTCATCATCATAATCACCCTCATCCTCATCCTCATCATCATCATCACCCTTATCCCCATTATCATCATCATGGTCATCATCATCATCATCATCATCATCATCTTCATCATCATCATAATCATCATCATCATCACCATCATACTTATTAGCATCATCATGGTAATCATCGTCATCATCACCATCACCCTCTGTTGGAGCAGGATCCCGCAGCTACAGAAGAAGCTGCTAATTTTGGCGGAAAGAGAGAAGTTTAGCGGAAAAAGGACAGGGCAGAGCTACGACGGTATAGCACGTTTCCAGCTGGAGAGCAGAGCCGGAAACCATGATTTTTGGGATAGAAAAGTCAAGGAGGCAATGGTACCATAGCGGCCGAGAGAAGAAAGCTCAACCACTGCATTGAAGGCAGCGGTGGAAGACAGGAGGGCTCAGCGACCCTCATAAAGAAGAACGAGCAACGAGGCTCAAGCATTGAAGGCAAGGGACAGAAAGAGAAGCGGTGCATAGTACCCATGGTCAGTGCCGGGAAGCATGGAAGACTGCAGAGAGCTGCGGTGTGACGGGAAGCGGCTACCTCAAGGACAGAGAGGACCGACTGTCACTATTTAGGGTATGGGTTTACTGTTGGGACAGGCCCACAGTGTTGTAATGGCACGACCTTCGGGCTGCCTATAAAAGCTTGCATTTTTGTATTGTAAAGGGTTGGTTGGGTAGCTAATCAATCAGGAGATAGTCGATCAGTTGGTAGTCTTGTAGATTCAGGAATCAGTCAGACAGACTGCGTTGTAACGATCCAGACACATAGTCGTCTGTGAGTCATTTGAGTCTGTATGTAATCATTTGCAGAGAGAACAGAGAGGGAAGGGATATAGAGAGAAGACCAGAAACCTAGGAGAAACTTTGCGCTGCAATTGTAGTGCAACAAACTGTGCTAACTTCCCTCAAGATATATAATAGAAGCACAGTTTGGTGGACGTAGCTCCCAGCCCGCGGGTGAACCACGTTAAATCTGCGTGTTATGTGTTGAATGGATGTGATTGTATTTGCTTATTGTTATTAGTTATTATGCATGTAATGATAGTGGCAGTAGATGAATGTATGCATTGTTTCGTTCATAATATTGCAAAAGGCTAAGGATAAGTCGAAGTATTGCAGTAGGTTGTTTAAGAACTCTTTCACGTATGTCACTAATTACCAGTTACTCACAATAGACTTCTGAGAAGTAGAGTGTCGCACATCGGCGCAATCAACGTTAAGAGCGTAAAGTCGCAGTGGTAAGATATCGCAGAGAAGCGATATCGCATCGGCAGAGGAGCTACGATGCGAGATACTGCGAGCTGAGGGCTTAGCGTTGAGGAGAGGATGGGTGTTCCGCGGTGCGCAGGGAGGCAGTAAGGATTGGAATGCTGCGAGTAAGTGGAAGTTGTGCGACGTGAGAGGAAACTGAGCAACTGGTGCGGGGTTGAGCATCGCACGGGTGAAAGTGCTGCGAGTAGAGGGGGACGTGCGATGCGCAGAGCTAGTCGACCTAGTGGCGCACAGGAGTAAGGGGAAAGAAGTAGGATGCACAGAACCTGGTCCAAGAAACTTGAGTCTTGGCCTACCCATTAGATTCACTTCGGGTGAGACTTCAGATCGCTTTGCGGTCTATTGCCGAAAGGGCCGGTGAGTTTGGGGTGTTGTTGATTAATTATAGTAAACCCGGGTCTGCCCATGCAATCAACAAATGGTTCCGTTTCCGGTTTAAACGACTGGGAGTCCATGTTCTGTTGGCATCCTACGTGAGAAGAATTTCACCAGTGGCTGGATTCAGACTTAACGGAGTTCGCCAAGAAAGAGAACAGAAGTCCGAAACTAAGCACAGAGGCCTGGCTAGAGAAAGACATCGCTTCAGACATACACGCTATATTTTTTGTAACCTACGAAAACGAGCTTTTCGATTGGTTATCCAAGTTGACAGATAGAAACACCTTCAAGAAGAAGAGAAACATCGTCTGGACACCGGAGCTGATTCAGACCCTACAGAACCTTGACAACCCGATTACGAGAGCAGTGGACTTCTGGCTCACCAGTGTGCTAGAAGGCTACGTTACGAAGTTTGCAGTTGACCAAAGAAAGAGCTTCAGTGCCGCCGAATGATACTTCTTCAAAGGATATCGCGGTAAGTACCTAAGATCTCTAAACTTGTCCCTTAAAATGTTGCTATATGAAAAAGGAACAATGGATCTAGTCTCAGATGAATAAGTAAAGCTAGTAATGTCACAAGAGTTTGAAAGTGACTTTGATGACATTGGACGAACCTGGAGTGGAAAGAAGTATAAAGTAGCATTTAGTTCTGGTATATTTGAAGACAGTTCACACAGTATTACACAGCAGAGCCCTAGCACCACTGAAGAACCCGAGGGGGGTATCCCTTACCACCCCTATACTCCACAGAAGCAGACAGGGACTTAGAATAATACCGTAGGTACTCCATCTAGTAGTTCACAGTCAGTACCTACTCCCGTTACAACACCTTCACCTACACCGCTGAGTAGTAGTACTCCAGTCAGTCAGAACGCACCACAGAGAAATATAATGGGAGACGACATGAAGTTACCTATTTTCAAAGGTACCGGAGCAGAAGACCCAGAACAACACTGGTTCCTATGCGAAGCTATGTGGACCATTAAAACAATCAACGATGATAACCTTAAACTTGTACAGTTGGTTACCACACTTAGAGACAAAGCCTTGACATGGTACATAAAGTATACTAGATTACCCAAGACGCTCGCCCAGGTCAAGAACGCCATGATTAAAGAGTTCAAGAAACCTAAATCCGAGTCTCAGTGCATTACAGAGCTTAAAGATATTAAAAAACTACCATCAGAGTCAGTCTGGGACTTTGACCAGAAATTCAAAGCTCTTATCGACCAAGTAAGTTTTGACTTTGCGCCGGAGCAGCATAAAGAATGGTTTATCGCAGCACTGCTCCCCCACATCAGAATGCCACTAATGCAACAGAAACTCACCACTCAAGATGAGGCGCTGGAGATGGCAATGAAACTAGAGGCTTCACCTTTAGCAGAAACCAGTACAGGGATGACAACTCTACAGACCCAGTTGGCCAACCTCACCTTACAGATACACGAACTTAAAAAAGGGAAAGAGGCTATGCAAGACATATGGTACATAAAGTGCAGAGAACAGGGCCACAGTAAAGACAACTGTCCAGTCTTTGCAGAATATTTAGCATCAGGGGCTCCTAACCCCTTACCACGAACACGGGGGCCATGGTGTGAAATATGTAGAACTCAAGGACATCCACCTTAGCAATGCCCTTTGCTTCAAAAGTATGTCCAGACACCCAAAAATCTCTATTGTATTTTCTGTAAATCCGTCGGGCATGATCCACAAGATTGCCGAGCGTATGATCTCCTGTCAGAAAGAACACAGGATGTATACAGAGTCCAAGCAGACGCACAGGGTCCAGCAAGAGGAACACAGCCGGCTCAGCCGTATGGAGGCCGAGGAGGAGGCTTCACAAGAGACGGAGGTTTTGGTCAAGGTCATGGACCAGTCACTTGTTATAATTGTGGAATTGTCGGACACTATGCTAGGGACTGCCAGAACGCCACTACTACTTGTAATTACTGCAAATCCTACGATCATACCATAGAAGAGTGTCCCATATTGATAGCTAAGATCAGAGATCCTAAGCCAGTTGCACACCAGAATATCCAGCTCATTGCTGCTGAACCTAAGGAACCAGAACCAGCAGTTAACATTGTGACACGGAGTGGTGTTTCCACCAGTGGCACATTGCAAGAGACCGGACAAAACACAAGTTAGGAGTGGGTGCGCAGAGCTCCTACTAAAGCAACTGCACTCAACCTACACCATAATAAGGAGACCTTTCACAAAGCTAAGGCTTCCTTTGAGGAAAATCCACTAGCAGGACCACAGGTACAGCCGTCCAGGGGCGTACCGTAGCAAGTACCTTGTAGCAATAACCCTGAGCAGGCACAGCAAGCCACAACATCCGGAAGATGTGATGAGGATGAATCGACAGGAAGTATACAAGCCTTCCTGCACAGCTGCTTGAAACTCCTGAGAAATGATAAAGCTGTTGGTGAGCTACAGCGTATGATAGACCAGTGTCAGCAACCCTCTCTCTCGGACAGCGCACACCCCGCTGTCCATAATATTACAAGACATGCAAGGACAGGAAGAGAGATGAAATTCACAGCCCAGATTGGTGACTTCGAAATGGATGAGGTTGTCTTAGACCTAGGATCAGAGGTGAACGTTGTAACCAAGCAAACGTGGGAACAGATGGGTAGTCCTCATCTAGCCCTATCACCTATCCACCTACGACTAGCTAATCAGCAGCGAGTATCACCATTGGGTCGATTATCGCAGGTGCCAGTTGATATTGACGGAGTTTGTACTTTCATGGAATTCGAGGTCATAGAAATCATTGCTGACAGTCGACCATATCCAGCACTACTGAGTATTGATTGGGCAATTGGCAGCAAAGCTGTCATTGACCTAAAGAAAAGACAAATGACCTTTGAGGATGCGCGGATCCGGGTCATCGCACCGTTGGATCCTCACCAAGTACCTAGATATATCGAACCTATCCGAGCAGAGGACGAGGCACATAATATGGAGAGTCTCTACCAGATGACAGCAAACCAGAATGACTATATCAATCCCACTACAGAGGGGCACATTAGTTGGCAATGCGACAGTTCATGTGCTTCGGATTCGGATGTTGGTCTAGAAAACTGGCAGAACAGACTCTACGAAGTCACTGCGATGGATTGGTGCTGAGATCGCTGAGACTCCATCATATCATGGCTTGGAAGACATCCAAGATTTTCTCGAACAATTTGAGCAACAAACCCCCCTTGAACAGAGGATCGCAGCTATGGACCTTGCAGTTAGAGCCACACCTGCAAGATGGTGGTACTCGCACAAAGAAAACATCGCATCATGGGATAACATCAAAATACTGATAGCAATCAGATTTTCCGACGACGGAAGGTATGCTCAATGCAAATACACAGGAGAAACTGACCCCAGGGTACACATTCAGACATGTCAACAGAACTGGTAGAATGTTCCAGAGGATGAATGGGTTCACAGATTCATTCACACATTGGACACAATTCCAAGGAATTGGTATACAGAGACCAAGCTGCGAAAGGGAACAGCCACATGGCCACTCATGACAGACAGTTTCCTACTCACTTTTGCATTTGAATTAGAACATCCAAGTGTTTCCCAGGCCCTAGATATCATCAAGACAAAGATTTTTGAGGACCACACTATCTCAGTACCAGTCCAACCTGAGTGGATTACCCAGCTAGAAGAG
>LPNX011222854.1:270422-304606 GCA_001517045.1 Pseudotsuga menziesii
CTAGGAGCAGGCATCATTGAACCAGTAGAGGAAAGTGAATGGGTTAGCCCTATGGTAGTGCAAGAGAAGAAAACAAAAGGGGACGTAAGGATCTGTGTTGATCTGCAAAAACTCAACGATGCATCACTTCATGATCCATTTCCAACACCGTTCACTGACGAAGTATTAGACAACGTGGGAGGACAAGAGGTCTAGTCCTTCACTGACGGGTTTTCAGGCTATCACCAGATCAGAATACACCCAGAAGATCGATCCAAGACTACATTCGCAACAGAATGGGGCTCGTTCCAGTATACGGTAATGCCCTTTTGTCTTAAGAATGCACCAGCTATATTTTTTAGAGTAGTAGTTGCTGTATTTAAAGAATACATTCATAAATTCTTGGAAGTATATTTTGATGATTGGACTGTATTTGGATTAATCAATAAGCACATAGGTGATCTAAGACTGATGTTAGAAAAATGTAGGCAGTACCAGATCTCTCTAAACTTGAAAAAATGTATATTCTGTGCACCATTTGGTATCTTGTTGGGTCACATTGTTTGCAGACAAGGCTTGATGGTAGACCCCGCCAAGATAGCTATCATTGTAAACCTTCCAGCACCTAATTCAGTCAAGCAACTGAGGACAGTACTTGGTCATACCGGCTACTACAGAAAGTTCATCAAGGGCTACGCAAAGATTACAGCGCCGATGGAGAAACTGCTAAAAAAGGATGTAAAATTCCTATGGAACGAGGAATGCCAGAAGAGCCTAGACATACTTAAGGAGAAAATGGTCACAGCACCCATCCTAGTATTTCTGGATTGGACTAAGCCTTTCCATGTACATGTGGATGCCTCTGGTGTCGCATTAGGAGTCATCTTAACCCAGCCAGGAGAAGGGGACCTTGACCATCCCATTGCATATTCCAGCAGAAAGTTATCCACAGCAGAAAAGAACTACACCACAACAGAAAGGGAGGGTCTAGCTATGGTATATGCGCTGCAGAATTTCAGGCACTATCTACTGGGTGCCTCATTTAAAATGTTTACTAACCATTCCACATTAAAGTACCTAGTTAATAAACCAGTGTTAGGGGGGATAATCTGCAGATGGTTACTCCTCTTCCAGGAGTATGACTTTGAAATCATTGTGAAACCAGGAAGACTAAACGCAGGACCCGATCACCTGTCACGGCTAGACTCAGGAGAAGAGCCCAGTAACCTAGAAGACATTCTGCCAGATGCACCGTTGTTTTCCATACAGATTGCAGACGAGTACTATGCGGACATTATGCACTTCCTCACCACAGGAGTAGCACCTGACGACTTTACTAAACAGCAAAAGAAGCAGTTGGTTGTTAAGGCAGTAGACTTCACCCTCATTGCAGGATGTCTATACAAGTTAGGCCCGGATGAAGTTCTGCGCAGATGTGTGATGCCACATGAGAAAGACACTATTATCAAAGAGGCTCATTCAGGAACCGCAGGAGGACATTACGCAGGAAAACCGACTGCGCAGAAAATTCTAGACGCAGGCTTGTGGTGGCCTACACTGCATAAAGACACAAAGGACTTCTGCAGATGCTGGGATATCTGCCAAAGGGTAGGAAAACCCTCGCGCCGCGATGAAATTCCACTGCCACCGCAGGTCACACTGCGCGCATTCGACAAATGGGCTATTGATTTTGTGGGACCAATCAAACCACTCGGAAAGCGCACAGGTGCGAGATACATCATCACTGGAATAGAATACCTTACCAGATGGGCAGAGGCCAAAGCAGTGAGAAATTGTGATGCCGCTACAGCTCCACAGCTCCTTTTTGAAAACATCATCAGCAGGTTTGGATGCCTAGTAATTTTGATGAGTGACCAAGCCACACACTTCCTGAACAGCACTATTGAGGCATTGACAGAAGAATTCCAGATTCAGCACTATAAGAGCACTCCCTACCACCCACAAGCTAATGGAATGGTGGAGGCCTTCAATAAGATTTTAGAAAATGCTCTTACGAAGATCTGCAATAACGAAAGGAACGACTGGGACCTCAGAGTTAATGCTGTGCTGTGGGCATACAGGACCACATGCAAGAAACTCACGGGACACACACCTTTCAGCTTGGTATATGGCCAGGAGGCTGTTATGCCTATGGAGTATATTCTTCCTAGCCTAAGAATCGCTCAGATTATAGGGATGACTGATATAGCCATGGTCGAGGAACGGTTAGCACAGCTGCTTACCTTGGAAGAAGACAGGTTTATAGCCGGATTCCATCAGACAGTGCAGAAAGCATGAGAAAAAGCATGGCATGATAGACACATTAAGGATAAGACTTTCCAGATTGGAGACCTAGTGCTCTTATATGACAGCAAATTCCTGAAGTTTCCAGGGAAGTTCAAAACACATTGGATGGGGCCATATCAGATACAGCAAGTCACAGAAGGAGGTGCTGTTCAACTCAGTCAGTTGAATGGGGAGCTTCTTCCCACATGGATTAATGGCAGTAGGCTTAAGATCTACAGTGACAACCTTCCCCCCTTTCCATCCTAGCATGAATAGTGTACAAAAGTGCAGATTCCCAGTGTAGTTGAAAGGAGGCATCGCACCATGAACTAGTCTACACCGGCAGACAGTCTAGTCAGGAGGAATTGCACCAGCGCGATTCAAAAAAAAAATAAAAAATAAAAAATTATTATGCGCAGGTGACAAGGAGGTTACATCGCAGCAATGTGACGTGTCACCATGCCACGTATCCAGTTTGGCAACTAACAGTGGAGCGTCCCGTCACGGTCTGACAGGCAGCTAAGAAGGAAATGACCGGTATCCTTTACCGTAGATTTGGCGGCAGGCCTCATTAAGTTTCTAGATTTGGCAAAATCTCTGACAAGACCGGCACCTGAGCACGCACAATTCGAGGAGCACGTGAGCAGATTTCTACATTTATTGAAGATCGGACTGGCAGGCATGGTCTCATCCAGGTAATAATTACGGCCGACGGGTTTTACCGGGATGACCGCCCCACCCAGGACCACTGACTCGTCATAAATATAGGAACTACCTAGGTACGAGAGTCACATTTGCAAAACATCCGAGAACAATATAGAGCAGTCCTGAGTATCCCCTGTAAAGTATTAGCCAATCCAGTTACAGAGTACAGTGATTTCCAGAGTTCGAAGCCACTGCACGCCCAGAATATTGAGCCAAGCGGAGTCTGACTCAAAACGAACCTCGGGAAGGCATGTTGAGACATTTTGACCCCGGTCCTGGTAACCATAGATCCGCCATGACGACGTCGCCCAGGGTTGTGAAACTAAGTACATCATAAGTTAGACAGTCGCTAGGGATGAAGAGTCAAGTGCCAGAAGTAGAAGTGGTCACTAGAGTCTCCGCTGAAAAGAAGAAGAATGCCGAGCCGACCACTGAAGATAAGAAAGCAGAGCAGAAGACTGATGAGAAGAAATCTCCCGCTACAAGGAAGGTAAAAATCAGAAAAAGGAAGCAACGGGAGAAGGTCGCTGACCCATCTGATCAGCTAGCAGAAGAACAAAAGCTTCCTAAGGTAAAGAAACAACATATGGGTGTCATAGATCAGAGGCAGCATGCATGCTTGGAGAGAGGTGCTGAGCAAGAAAAGGCAAAACAGCACCTTGAGGATCCAAGGCAGCCTATGGACCTGGACCACGTCGAAGAGAAGAGAAGTGGAAGAAGACTGCAAACCTAGCGGAGGGGAGACTTCCAGAACGAGGACAAAGGCTTGTCCTCGGAGCGGAGTTCATGGGTTGCTTCTTCTCCATCCACAAGGCTCTAGATGGAAGAAAAGGTTTGAGGAGGCTGGAAGATAAAGATTTTCCTTGTGATAAAAGTTCTAACCGACATAATGAGGAAAGGACACCTGTGGAACACTTCTCAAACGCTAGAGCGCTCATAAAGCAGAAAGAGCGAAGAAAGCGACACCATGACGAAGGGCACAAAGCATAAGAAAGCCCACCGAGCTACGTTACCAAAACTCCAGAAAGAGCGTGTCGAGGTGATGAAGAATGAAGTTGCAGAACTTTGGGATAAGTTGCAGAAAACTTCATAGGAGGCGAAGGAGAAGCTACAACAGGAGACACCTGCTGGTAGTGGCTCGGGGCAAGCCACAAGTAAGTGTTAGGGGACTGTTGGAGCAGGATCCCGTAGCTACAGAAGAAGCTGCTAATTTTGGTGGAAAGAGAGAAGTTTAGTAGAAAAAGGACAGGGCAGAGCTACGACGGTGTAGCACGTTTCCAGCTGGAGAGCAGAGCCGAAAACCATGACTTTTGGGATAGAAAATTCAAGGAGGCAACGGTACCAGAGCGGCCGAGAGAAGAAAGCTCAACCACTGCATTGAAGGCAGCGGTGGAAGACAGGAGGGCTCAGCGACCCTCATAAAGAAGAAGGAGCAACGAGGCTCAAGCATTGAAGGCGAAGGACTGAAAGAGAAGCAGTGCATAGTACCCATGGTCAGTGCCGGGAAGCATGGAAGACTGCAGAGAGCTGCGATGTGACGGGAAGCGGCTACCTCAAGGACAGAGAGGACCGACTGTCACTATTTAGGGTATGGGTTTACTGTTGGGACAGGCCCACAGTGTTGTAATGGCACGACCTTCGGGCTGCCTATAAAAGCTTGCATTTTTGTATTGTAAAGGGTTGGTTGGGTAGCTAATCAATCAGGAGATAGTCGATCAGTTGGTAGTCTTGTAGATTCAGGAATCAGTCAGACAGACTGCGTTGTAACGATCCAGACACATAGTCGTCTGTGAGTCATTTGAGTCTGTATGTAATCATTTGCAGAGAGAACAGAGAGGGAAGGGATATAGAGAGAAGACCAGAGACCTAGGAGAAACTTTGCGCTGCAATTGTAGTGCAACAAACTGTGCTAACTTCCCTCAAGATATATAATAGAAGCACAGTTTGGTGGACGTAGCTCCCAGCCCGGGGGTGAACCACGTTAAATCTGCGTGTTATGTGTTGAATGGATGTGATTGTATTTTATTATTGTTATTAGTTATTATGCATGTAATGATAGTGGCAGTAGATGAATGTATGCATTGTTTCATTCATAATATTGCAAAAGGCTAAGGATAAGTCGAAGTATTGCAGTAGGTTGTTTAAGGACTCTTTCACGTCTGTCACTAATTACCAGTTACTCACAATAGACTTCTGAGAAGTAGAGTGTCGCACATCGGTGCAATCAACGTTAAGAGCGTAAAGTCGCAGTGGTAAGATATCGCAGAGAAGCGATATCGCATCGGCAGAGGAGCTACGATGCGAGATACTGCGAGCTGAGGGCTTAGCGTTGAGGAGAGTATGGGTGTTCCACGGTGCGCAGGGAGGCAGTAAGGATTGGAATGCTGCGAGTAAGTGGAAGTTGTGTGACATGAGAGGAAACCGAGCAACTGGTGCGGGGTTGAGCATCGCACGGGTGAAAGTGCTGCGAGTAGAGGGGGACGTGCGATGCGTAGAGCTAGTCGACCTAGTGGCGCACAGGAGTAAGGGGAAAGAAGTAGGATGCACAGAACCTGGTCCAAGACACTTGAGTCTTGGCCTACCCATTAGATTCACTTCGGGTGAGACTTCAGATCGCTTTGCGGTCTGTTGCCGAAAGGGCCGGTGAGTTTGGGGTGTTGTTGATTAATTATAGTAAACCCGGGTCTGCCCATGCAATCAACACCCTCATCCTCATCCTCATCATCATCCTCATCGTCCTAATCCTCCTCCTCCTCATCATCATCGCCCTCATCCTCATCAGCATTATCATGGCCATCATCGTCATCATCATCATCATCATCATCACCCTCATTCTCATCCTCATCCTCATCCTCATCATCCTCGTCCTCATCATCATCATCATCATCATTACCCTCATCCTCATTAGCTTCATCATGGTCATCATCGTCATCATCATCATCATCATCACCATCATCATCCTCATCCTCATCCTCATCATCATCATCATCAACCTCAACATCATCATCGCCCTCATCCTCATCCTCATCATCATCACCCTCATCCTAATCATCATCAACATCACCGTCATCCTAATCATCATCATCATCGTCATCACCCTCATCCTCATAGGCTTCATCATGGTCATCCTCATCATCATCACCGTCATCATCCTCATCCTCATCCTCATCATCATCATCGTCAACCTCATCATCATCATCACCCTCATCCTCATCAGCTTCGTCATGGTCATCATCATCATCATCAACGTCATCATCATCATCACCCTCATCCTCCTCCTCATCATCATCACCCTCATCCTCATCATCATCATCATGGTCATCATCATCATCATCATCATCATCATCATCATCACCCTCGTCCTCATCACCATCATCATCATCCTCATCCTCATCATCATCACCCTCATCCGCATCAACTTCATCATGGTCATCATCCTCATCCTCATCATCATCATCATCATCACCCTCATCCTCATCCTCATCATCATCATCATCATCACCCTCATCCTCCTCCTCCTCATCATCACCCTCATCCTCATCCTCATCCTCATCCTCATCCTCATCCTCATCATCATCATCATCATCATCATCATCATCATCACCCTCATCCTCATGGTTGTCATCATCATCATCATGGTCATCATCATCATCCTCCTCATCCTCATCATCACCCTCATCCTCATCATCATCATCATAGTCATCCTCCTCCTCATCATCACCCTCATCCTCATCATCATCATCATGGTCATCATCATCATCATCATCATCATCATCACCCTCATCCTCATCATCATCATCATGGTCATCATCATCATCATCATCATCATCATCATCACCCTCATCCTCATCATCATCATCATACTCATCATCCTCCTCATCATCAACATCGTTGTTCATCATCATCTTCATCATCACCCTCATCCTCATCATCATCATCACCCTCACCCTCATCAACATCCTTCATCACCCTCATCCTCACCATCATCACCATCATCACCCTCATCCTCATCGTCATCATCACCCTCATCAGCATAGTTCATCACCCTCATCCTCACCATCATCATCATCTTCATCGACACCCTCATCCTCATCATCATCATCATATTCATCATCCTCCTCATCATCACCATCATCCCCATCATCATCTTCATTGTCACCCTCATCCTCATCATCATCATCACCCTCATCCCCATCATGATCAACCTCAATCCTCATCATCATTATTCATCACCCTCATCCTCATGATCATGATCATGATCATCATCATCATCATGGTCATCATCATCATCACCCTCATCCTCATCATCATCATCATCATCGTCGTCGTCGTCACCATCACCATCATCGTCTTCATTGACACCCTCATCCTCAACATCATCAACATCCTCATCATCACCATCATCATCAGCATCATAATCCTCATCCTCCTCCTCCTCCTCATCATCACCCTCATCCTCATCATCATCATCATGGTCATCATCATCATCATCATCATCATCATCACCCTCATCCTCATCATCATCATCATCATAGTTCCCTCATCCTCATCATCATCCTCCTCCTCATCATCACCATCATCTTCATCGTCGCCATTATCCTCATCATCATCACCATCCTTGTCATCATCATCATTATCATCACCATCCTCGTCGTCGTCATCATCATCATCATCACCATCATCACCCTCATCCTCATCATCCTCATCACCCTCATCGTCCTCCTCCTCCTCCTCCTCATCCTCATCATCGTCGTCTTCATTGACACCCTCATCCTCAACATCATCAACATCCTCATCCTCATCATCATCATCATCATAATCCTCATCCTCATCATCCTCATCATCATCACCCTCATCCTCATCCTCATCATCATCATAGTTATCATCCTCCTCATCATCACCATCATTGTTCACCATCATCTTCATCGTCACCATCATCCTCATCATCATCGCCATCCTCATCATCATCATCATCATCATCACCATCCTCGTCATCATCATCATCATCATCATCATCATCCCTCATCCTCACCATCACCATCACCCTCATCCTCATCATCATCATCATTGTCATCATCATCATCATGATCCTCATCCTTATCATCATCCTCATCCTCATCCTCATCCTCATCCTCATCATCATTGTTCATCAGCCTCATCCTCACCATCATCAACACCCTCATCCTCATCATCATTGTTCATCAGCCTCATCCTCACCATCATCAACACCCTCATCCTCATCATCATCGACACCCTCACCCTCATCCTTATTGACACCCCCATCATCATCATCATCGACACCCTCACCCTCATCCTCATCGACACACTCACCCTCATACTCATCATCATCATGCTCATGGACACCCTCAATGTTCATCACCCTCATCCTCATCATATCTAGATAAATGTAAATTGCACATTTTCATTGAGCACTAAATCGCATATGCGATATATCTCATATGCACTAAATTGCATATGCATTATGGAAAACATGTAAAAACCTGCCCGGTCATTAAAAATATGGAATTCAATATCACCTATGCATTATATCAGAGATACGTTATATCGCATATGCGATATGTGTTTTATAGAAAATGTAGGGTGGCGTCGTGTTGGCCAGTTTTAACGTATCAAACGACATAATTCGTCTGAACCCGCGCACAAAGAACTGTTTGGCATGCAATTTTTTATCATTACTTACATAATTCCATAGTTTTGTATAGGTTTGGGTGGATTTCAATGGGGAATGTATGTAATAGAGGATGAAAGTCAGCAAGGAAGGTGCTTACACCGAAATAAACATAAAATAAAAAAACAAAAAAAGGGAAGATTTAAGAAATCCTCAGCATTCATTACATGAGCAAATAGTTCCCATTCCCCCTCAACAGATACCTGACATAGAGGCTGAGGAAGATAATGCAACATTAAAAGAAGCTGGTTATACAGAAGTTGATATTATTCATCCATTAGTAGACGGACAATCTTGTGAAGAGTTCAATAATTATGTTACTCCCGATGTAAATGTGACTCAGCAACAACCATGATCGGTGGTTCAATCTCCTAATCGAAGTTGTGAGCCGGTAGTGGATGTAAATGTCACTCAAGCATTTCAAACAGCAAGAAATTTTGCATCAAAACGAAAGAGAAATCCTAAATGAATACAAGTGGACGAGATCAGATTGACTTCCATGGAAGGTAAAGTTGCTAAATGCACTATCCTTCGTCATTATTCTCAAATAATGAAACAATATTTTGATAACAAATCCAAAGCCGGTAAATGCCAATTGTTTTTAGCTTTTCTTAAATCTAGAAATATGGCAACTGTTAGAAGAAATTTAGGCATAACAACAATGAAGAATATCGAATCAAGTAATCACATTGTTAAATATCTTGCTGCTGCATTCACATCGATTGGTAAAAAAACTCGTTCAAAAGACTATAATGTGGCTCGTCGTATATTGGTTGAATCAATTGTATGTAGATCCACAAGACAACGTCGTTTACTTAAATGCACATCAAAAATTGTTCCTTTACATCCATAGACACTTAAAAAATATTCAGCAAGAAGAGACAACCTTGATGTAGAGGGACAAATGGAAACATTATGGGCATTTAGCGGTAGGTTTCCCTGCAAAGACATGAAGTTAGTCGAAGCAGTGAAGGGCCTAGTGCAAACATTTTGGCATGATAACACTAGGCCTTCTTATAACATGAAGGATGTGTTAAAACATTGTAGGGGTTCTCATCACACTAAACCTCATGTTAAGCATTATCTTGACATGACACAAACTCAACTGTTCGAGATGTTTAAAGGCACCCACGTAGAGCTAACGATCGGGCAAAGATATTTTGAAAAATGCAAACCTTGGTATTTTAAAATAAATACCATTCGGAACACTTGTTGATGTAGATACCACATAGGGTTTGACCTATATTACCATACATTTGCACATATACGTCGTTTTTTGCATCCTAACCATGTGCATGAATGGTCAATTACAGTACCGCCAATGTCATCCAGAGATTTCATCCATAGCATCATGTGTCCGAGGTAAGATGGGCAGAAACATTACTTAAAAAAATGTGTAGATGGTTCTTGCAACAATTGTGGTGGGCTATCCTTATGGTCTGATTGCATCCATGAAAGTGAAGGTCAAGCATTCGGGAATGCAATTGTCGAGAAGCAAAACTATCAGTATGAGACATATCAGCCAAATGATGGGAAAGAAAGCAGGAAGATCAAATTGGTGACTTCCTAGGTAAATTCTTGAATATTGACAAATTAATATTCATGTACACATTTTTTTATGTGTTTTATTGACATATTAATATTCGTGTACCAGGTGCGAGTATGTGATTTTATTCCAGAGTTTCATGGAAAGATCCAATAGTACATTCAACATGTCGATATAGCACGGTGGCAAGATGAGCAATTCAGAATATGCTGGGTAATGAAATAGACCATTTGGAAGATGATCAGACACATATCTCTACATACTATGATCACATACCAGATCTCATACAAGCAGGTACATGAGTAGTACCTAAATAAGAAAATTCATTTATGTATTGTTTACTCGACCTTTGTAGAATTTAATTTATGTAGAAATTAGAAATGCAAGACATTATTTACAAAATGTATTGTTAACTCGACCTATTTCCTTTCACAAGTCAGATATATGCAGTGGTTGCCCCAAAAAATAATGAATGGGGTTCTGACTATTGGTTGGCACATTGATTAGAGGGGAACAAACCCTTCTAGAACCTGTAACAGATGATGAAAATATTGAATTCCCAACCGGCTTGATGGTTATAAAATGGGAGTACTTGACACTTGCAGCACAACAGAAAAGGAAGGGTGGGTATGTATATCAAGATTATAGACCAGGAGCTATTGTATACCACTTCACCAACCTAGTAGTTGGTATAAACATCAAGCTCCACACACTTGCTCACAAAAATAGGTCACATGTACGATACTTTCTACCTCATATAGAGCATGAAAGATTGATGGACACCATCGACACCAGAGATGATCTAGATGGCCTACTTGTATGAGTGCATTATTAGGTGCATTATTTAACCTTTTTGAAAGTGAATTTTGAAGCACAATTTCCATTATTTAGCCTTACTGTATTACCAATGTAATAAACCTGTGATTGACAGATAACATTCACAGACATAATATTATTCAGAGGACACTGGACACTATAAACATGATCGTACAACCTTGGGTGAGTTATCTATAAACCATGTTTGCACATTTTCATTGGGTTCTCTTTTCTTTCTTATGATGTTACTAATGTCTAGCCTTTCGTGTGCCTAGGATACAAACACCATCTATGGCACATTGGAGGTGCCAAGAATGGTGTCTTTAGACACCACCAAATATAGTTTAGAAAATAACAAGCTCTTGAGTTGTTGAAATTTACATTTCTTAATGTTTTTAGTTTAATATACATTTAATTACATTTCCATGTACAAATCAGAATCCAACTAGAGGCTTTCATACCTGCATGGGGTCAAGACAAGGTATGAGATGGAACTAGAAACACATGAGATCACGAATACTAGGCTTTCATGAGTCACCAAGTTGCATGCTCCAACTAGGTTCAAGACAAGGTATGAGATGTCCAACTAGGGTTTGGTGAGCAATAATGCAAGTTAGGAGAGGGAACTAGAAACACATTATCACCAATAATTGAATGCACACCAACTAGGCTTTCATGAGTCACCAAGTTGCATGCTCCAATTAGGGTCAAGACAAGGTATGAGATGTCCAACTAGGGTTTCGTGAGCAATCATGCAAGTTAGGAGAGTGAACTAGAAACACATGATCACCAATACTTGCACATGTACCAACTAGGCTTTCATGATTCACCAAGTTGTATGCTCCAATTAGGGTCAATACAAGGTATGAGATGTCCAAATACGGTTTGGTGAGAAATCATGCAAGTTAGGAGAGTGAACTACAAACACATGATCACCAATACTTGCATGCACCAACTAGGATTTCATGAGTCACCAAGTTGCATGCTCTAATTAGGGTCAAGACAAGGTATGAGATGTCCAACTAGGGTTTCGTGAGCAATCATGCAAGTTAGGAGAGTGAACTACAAACACATGATCACCAATACTTGCATGCACCAAGTAGGCTTTCATGAGTCACCAAGTTGCATTCTCCAACTAGGGTCAAGACAAGGTATGAGATGTCCAACTAGGGTTTGGTGACCAATCATGCAATTTAGGAGAGTGACTAGAAACACATGATCACCAATACTTGCATGCACCAACTAGGATTTCATGATTCACCAAGTTGCATGCTCCAATTAGGGTCAAGACAAGGTATGAGATGTCCAACTAGGGTTTGGTGAGCAATCATGCAAGTTATGAGATGTGCTTTATGAGATGGAACAAGGTATGAGATGTGCTTTTATTATGACTGTTAGTGGCATTGGTATGGAAAAAGAGAACTCAAAATGTTTAAAGTAATTATTTGTACATGGTCATATGGGGGTTTTGGCTAGGGATTGTTAGTTTTGTACCTAGGAACTTGTTCCCTAAGTGACTTTTTTCCTAAGTCACTTAGAAAGGGGAAAAAGGTGACCCTCACATTAAAAGCTACTTAATGAGACTTTATAAAGTTAAAGTCACCTTTTGATAAATTTAAGTGGGTGAGTAAATTTATTTAAGTGATTTAAATAAATGTGATTTTTACTCTCATTGAATCTTAGCCATTGTATTGGATCTTTCTCCACCATTTGATTAGATTCCCACTTAGGGTTTAGACAAAAAGGGTTGAGGGAGGCAAAACATTTTACTTTTTCATTTTTTTGGAGAAGGAAAGACTGAGCTGAGAGAGAAGGAGGTCGAGCTAGGGAATTGGCATGATTCCCAAGAAGAGAGACTGCACATAAATCGAGGGTACGAACTGCATTAATTGCTGGCACAGTTTTCGAGGGTGTATGGACTGCATTTATTTTTTGCACAGAAATCGAGGTAAACTCTGCACAGTTTTCGAGATAAAACGGGGCATAGAAATCGAGGCCGCACAGTTGTATGAACTGCTGTTATTTTTCTGCACAGTTTTCAAGGCTTTGCTCGGCACGTTTTTCAAGATTTTGAGATGAAATCTTGGGTGGAGATAAGTTAAATTTTCACTGTATTTATGTTCTGATATTTTGCTGAAGATAATAAAATCTCTCTCTCTCTCTAACTGGTTTTCCCCATGGGGGTTTTTCCAGGGCTTGATTTTGGCCAAAAATCTCTGAGTCTATCATTTTATGGTGTGATTGTTAAATGTGTTTTTCAGCCAGTTGGTGTATTTTACTGTGTGTTTAATTGTTCAGTAAAATTGCATAAATAACCTACAGCCAATGCAAAACCAGCTGTATGTGAAAACCAAGAAATGTTGACATAAACCAGCAAACAGTAAAACGCAGAATTTCTTCATGGTATCAGAGCTTGGGGGCAGAAAAAAGTGATAGTTTGCAGGCATACAGAAATTTTCAGATCTCAGAAATTTTTAGTATTTTACCTTCTGTCAGTGAGCAGCACTTTGTTGGGTTGGTGTAGATATGGCTACAGGTATTAGACTGGAGGATAGGCTGGATGGGACAGGAAATTGTGTGTCGTAGAAGGCCAAAATTTTACTGATACTGGAGGAGAATGAGTTATGGCCGGATATAGTTAGGAACACTACAGCTAACCCGATTGTCATTCCCGCATCAGCAGATGCAGCAGCTCTATTAGCTTTCAACAAGAAGGATTGTAAAGCTAGGAGGATCATTCTAGTTGCAGTTAAAGACCACATAATCCCTCACATTTTAGGAAAGACTAGGGCACACTTGATGTGGTCATCCTTGATCAGTTTGTATGAGAGTTCCAATGAGAACAGGAAGATGGTTCTCAAAGAGAAACTCAAAAGTATAAAGATGAATGGGGGTGAGGGAGTCACAGCATATCTTACCAGGATTTATGCAGTTCGAGATGAACTTGCAGTGGTTGGGGAGGTGGTATCCGCTACAGAGCTAGTACGCACAGCAGTGAATGGGGATTCAAAGCTCTGGGTGCATTTGTGCAAGCCATAGTGGGCAGATAGAACCTACCTACCTAGGAGAGACTTTGGGATGACTTTGTGCAGGAGGAGACTAGGAGAGGTCTTGTACAGGGAAGTACATCTCACAATGGGGTTGATGACGAGAATGTGGCTTTGGCAGCTAAGGGCAAGAAGAAGAAGGGTCCCAAGAAGGGTGGGACCAAGCAGCAGCAGCAGAGTGGGCAGAAGAAAGACTTAAGTAAAATCAAGTGTTATGCATGTCAGACGTTTGGGCACTATGCTTCAAAGTGTCCAAGTAAGAATAAGAAGACGGGACAGGGATAGCAGACAGCAGCCTCAGCAGAGGTTGATGAGTTTGGTGATTCATTTTAGAGGGAGTTTTCCCTATATGCTGGATGGATGGAGAGAGAGAGAGTCTCTTTAGCCACCAGCACAGAGATGGATATGGATAGTGAGCATTCATTATTGGCAGGTCATTAGGGGAGTCCATTCACCTCTACTACTTGGTATATTGACAGCGGAGCCTCGAGCCACATGACTGGAGCTCGAGAGATGTTCTCAGAGCTATCTCAGACAGGTAGAGATGTGGAGGTTGTCCTTGGAGACAACACCATTGTTAGAGCTATTGGTTGGGGGACCATTACATTTCAGAGGGATTCGATGAGTCCCATGACTCTGAGGGATGTGTTGTATGTCCCTGGGCTGAAGAAGAACATTGTGTCAGTTTCCATCATTGAGGACAGGGGTCTTGGGGTGTGTTTTTCAGATGGGAGAGTGCAGGTGTATCCCAGGGCTACAGGTATGTCTAGTGCCATGGACATTGGAGTCAGATGTGGAAAGTTGTACAAGATCTTGTTTCAGCCACAGTGCGCTCTAGCACACAGCAGCATCAGTGATATATGTGAGCTATGGAATCGAAGGATGGCCCACCTACATCACCCAGCTCTCAGATTGTTGATGAGCATGGTTACAGGATTACCAGAGTTCAACATTGAGCAGAGTGATGTGTGCAGGGGGTGTGCTTTGGGAAAGTACACCAAGACTGCTTTTTCGAGCAGTGACACAAAATCTGCAGGGTTGCTAGATCTTATCCATTCTGACATATGCGGTCCTATGTCATAAGTGTCTTTGATAGGTTTTGAGTACTACATTAGCTTCATTGATGACTACTCCAAGAAGACCTGGATCTACTTCTTGAGGAGCAAGAAGTCCCCACTTGTGTTGAGAGTCTTCCAAGGGTTCAAAGCCCTTGTGGAGAAGCAGACGGGGAGGAAGATCTGGATGTTTAGATCGGACAATGGGGGTGAGTATACCTCCAAGGAGTTCGATGCATTCTGCAAACAGGAGGGCATTTAGAGACAGTTGACAGTTCCTTACACTCCTGAGCAGAATGGAGTAGCAGAGAGAAAGAACAGGTCGATTGTGGGGGCATCTAGAGCGATGCTTCATGATCAGGGGTTACCTTTCTTTCTATGGGCAGAGGCATGTAACACTGTAGTTTATCTGCAGAACAGGAGTCCTCACAGGGCAGTGGGGAGGAAGACTCCAGAGGAGATGTATTCAGGCAAGAAGCCTGAGGTGGGCCACTTTTGCATATTTGGCTCATTGACTTAATCTCACATCCCTTCTGAGAAGAGGATGAAGTTTGATCCCACCGCAGAGAGAGGCATATTTGTGGGATATGACGAGACTTCTAAGGCCTATCGGATTTACTTACCTAGCTTGAGGAGAGTTGTTGTCCGATGGGAAGTGAAGTTTGATGAGGAGAGATCCTTCAGGAAGTCTAGGGAGTTAGAGCAAGGGGAGACACCAGCTCCCACACCTTAGTTGGTACATGCTTCTTCGATGCAGCTATCAAGTCCATAGGTTTCTGGAGTGACTGGATCACAAGGTATAGGCACAGCTTCTACAGGTTCAGTGATTCAGGTGGCTAGCACTTCAGGGATAGTTTCAGGGACACGTTCAGGGTTGAGTCCTCAAATCACAGGTTCATCAGACATAGGTTCATTAGGTACTGGTCCTTGGGGTGTTCGACCTTCAGGTACTGGGACTTCCTCAGATGAGGAGAGCCCAAGACCAGTTTGGGAGGAGCAGTATTTAAGGAAGAGGAAGTCTAAGTGGCTTCACGAGACCTTAAAGGATGCAGAGGCATTTGGTAGGCCCCAGGAGCAGATCAGGATAGTGGTGGAGCCAGACAGGCATGGTATGGCCCTTGTTGTGAGTCTTCATGACTCTGAGCCATCCACATTTGAGGAGGCTTCCCAGCATCAGGTATGGAGAGATGCCATGATGGAAGAGAACCATTCCATCATGAAGAATGATGCTTGGGAGATAGTTTCGAGACCTGAGGGGAAGTCAGTTGTGACTTCCAAGTGGCTTTACAAGATAAAGCATGCTGCAGATGGTAGTGTGGAGAAGTACAAGGCTCGGTTTGTGGAGCGGGGGTTCTCACAGGTTGAGTTGACTATGATGAGACATTTGCTCCAGTTGCTCGGTATTCTTCTATCACGGTAGTTATATCTATAGCAGCAGAGATGGGTTGGAAGAGCCACTAGATGGATGTGAAGACTTCATTTCTCAATGGTCTTCTGTAGGAGGAGGTATATTTAGAGCAGCCATAGGGATTTGAGATCCATGGGAGAGATTCACATGTGTGCAGGCTGAGGAAATCCTTGTACAGACTGAAGCAAGCTCCTAGAGATTGGTACTCCAGGATTGATACTTACTTGACATCGATGGGATTCCAGAAGAGTGAGGCTGATCCCAACCTAAAATTCATTGTGGTTGGAGGAGATCCGCTCATTCTTCTGCTATATGTTGATGATCTATTTATCATAGGTGATGAGCATCTCATTGCACATTGCAAGAGAGATATAGCATCGAAGTACAAGATGACAGACATTGGACTGATGCATTACTATCTGGGGATGGAGGTTTGGCAGGAGCCTGGACATATTTTCCTTGGATAGGGGAAGTATGCAGTTGATATTATGAAGAGATTTAAGATGGAGGACTGCAGGCCGATGTGTATGCCTATGATCACCAACTGGAAGCAACTTCATTCTTCCAAGGGTAAGTTGGTGGATCCCACTTTATATCGTCAGCTCATTGGGTCATTGATGTATCTAGTCAATACCAGGCCAGACTTGTGTTTTGTGGTTAACACTCTTAGTCAGTTCATGGTTGATCCTAGGAGTGTGCACTGGATTGCCGCAAAGCACATACTGAGATATCTTGCAGGTACAGTGGATTATGGTCTTGACTACAGGGGTTCGGGTGGAGTCATCTTGGTTGGGTTCACAGATTCAGACTGGGCAGGTTGTGTGAGGGATCAAAAGAGCACTTTCGGTTGTTGTTTCAGTTTGGGCTCAGCAGCAGTGTCGTGGTTCAGTCGGAAACAGAAGTCCATTGCACCGAGTTCTGCTGAGGCTGAGTATATGGCAGCCAATCAGGCTACTTGTGAAGCACTGTGGCTTCGCAAGTTATTGGTATATTTATTTGATCAGCAGCTTAATCCTATGGTGATCTATTGTGACAATCAGAGTTGCATTCAGCTCTCTAAGAATCCAATGTTTCATGACAAGTCGAAGCACATTGAGATCACATACCATTTCATCCATGACTATGTTCAGAGAGGGGCAGTTGAGCTACAGTATATATCCACTGATGAGCAGGTAGCAAACATTCTGACGAAGTATTTGGGGAGGGGGAAGTTTGTCTAGTTTAGAGATAAGTTGGGAGTGGTGCAGAACACCTTCCTCGGTAAGAGGGAGTGTTAGTTTTGTACCTAGGAATTTGTTCCCTAAGTGACTTTTTGCCTAAGTCACTTAGAAAGGGGAAAAAGGTGACCCGCACATTAAAAGCTACTTAATGAGAATTTATAAAGTTAAAGTCACTTTTTGATAAATGCAAGTGGGTGAGTAAATTTATTTAAGTGATTTAAATAAATGTGATTTTTACTCTCATTGAATCTTAGCCATTGGATTGGATCTTTCTCCACCATTGGATTAGATTCCCACTTAGGGTTTAGACAAAAAGGGTCGCAGGAGGAAAAACACTTTACTTTTTCATTTTTCGGAGAAGGAGAGACTGAGCTGAGAGAGAAGGAGGTCGAGCTAGGGAATTGGAACGATTCCCAAGAAGAGAGACTCCACAGAAATCGAGGGTAAGGACTGCATTAATTGCTGGCACAGTTTTTGAGGGTGTACGGACTGCAATTACTTTTGGCACAGAAATCGAGGTAAACTCTACATAGTTTTTGAGATAAAATAGGGCACATAAATGAAGGCTGTATAGTTGTACGGACTGCTGTTATTTTTCTGCACAGTTTTCAAGGCTTTGCTAGGCACGTTTTTCAAGATTTTGAGATGAAATCTTGGGTGGAGATAAGTTAAATTTTCATTGTATTTCTGTTCTGATATTTTGCTGAAGATAATAAAATCTCTCTCTCTCTCTAACTGGTTTTCCCCGTGGGGGTTTTTCTAGGGCTTGATTTTGGCCAAAAATCTCTGAGTCTATCATTTTATGGTGTGATTGTTAAATGTGTTTTTCAGCCTATTAGTGTATTTTATTGTGTGTTTAATTGTTCAGTAAAATTTCATAAGTAACCTACAGCCAATGCAAAACCAGCTGTATGTGAAAACCATGAAATGTTGACATAAACCAGCAAACAGTAAAACACAGAATTTCTTCAGGGATGAACTTAGTTCTTAATTCTATTTGAGGAAAAAATCATTCTTTTGTTCAATAATTAATCTCTTATTCAAGAATTGTCTCAAAAAGTACACTAAACACATGTATCTAATTATTTTTCCCATGGTAGCTTACATATCAAAGTCATGGGTTTCCTTGATGGTGCATATCAAAGTGATCCAAATTTTAGTATCACAGGGCATCTTATTTTTCTTTGATATGCATGTTAGTAAGTATAAAGTTGGAACTCGCATTGGAACAAACAACTTTGCATAATTAATGGCCTCAATGCTCTTGATGAAATGTGCTTTCAATGGTGATGTAAAAACTCTCTAGGTTTTTGTTGACTAGGATCTCACTATAAATTGGATGTTAAATAAGACCTGATTGTCAAATACCACTTCTCTTTAGTACATTTATTTTCAGCATGTTTTTGGGAACCAAACATTATTGTTGATTCTCTTCCTCAAGCAAGTCAAATTCTGGAAGATATGGAGTTAGAAGAGATAATTGAAGGGCCCTATTTGGTTTCTTCCTTGTGATTCAAATAGAGGTGACATGTAATATCTATGTATATTTCACTATTTTGGTTGAGTTAGATAATCTTTTGGTTCATACAGTTTTTTGGATGTATAAGACTATGTGTGTTTTTGGATATCTTCTATAATAATAATATTATTATTTTTGGACAATTTTTGAAATTGGCACATTTGCAAAGATCATGTAGTATTTTGTTTGCTGTTATCTATTGGGGTATTTTGATGAGATGGAATTAAAGGCCCATGGTGGAACTAGGGTTACCAAGGTATGAGATGGAATTAGGGTTTGGTGAGCAATTTGCAAGTTAAGAGAGGGAACTAGAAACACATGATCACAAATACTTGCATGCACCAACTAGGCTTTCATGAACAACAATTTGCATGCTCCAACTAGGGTTACCAAGGTATGAGATGGAACTAGGGTTTAATGAGCAATCATGTAGGTTAGGAGAGGGAACTAGAAACACATGATCACCAATACTTCCATGCACCAACTAGGCTTTCATGAACACAAATTTCTATGCACCAACTATGGTTTACTTCAACCAATTTAGGGTTTGTAGGGTACATGATGTATGTTAGTATGGTATAATGAACTAGTATCATAGGGTATTGTAGGGTATGATATGGTATATATTAAACATGCATGCACGACTTAGTGTTAAATGGTGCATTTTGTTAGTATGTTATGTTATGGTACATCTTATTGTATCATAGTATGGTATGATGTTAGTGTCGTAGGGTAATGTAGAGTATGTTAGTGTGTATTACAGTGTGTAAATTAGGGTATGTTATTGTATGTTAGAATTGTATGATGTTAAATAGTTGATGAGTTGTTTAAATTACTCATTTAAGTATTGGAAATTCATTTAAGTTAGCACACATGCACGAACCACACATATCATGTTCCAAGGCCAAGTCAACCATGATATCATGTTCCAAGATCAAGTCAACCATATATATGTATAAATTTGAACCTTGATTTATATTATATATGTATAGCAATAATGTTGTACAAAAATTTCCATGCCACATGGCCATAATACAAAATAGTGGATCAAAAAGTACATCTGTGTGTACATATGAACAAAAAGTTACATCTATGTATGCCCCCTATACATTTTTTCTAGTTATCCCCTGTTTTGTTACCACTGCCAGAGTCTTCAGAGAAGTGTACCTTTATTTTGTGACTGATCACGGGTGATCCCCATCGCTAAACAAGAGGGATAGGTCTCATCAGTGGAGACTGTAGAAAAACCAAATTTTGTAAATTAATTTACCAACCTTTAAAAATTCTATGTACATTTGTTAAAATTCCAAAACAAAAATAAGATTTCTACTTACTGTACGTGAGTAAGTAATCACAGGTCCTAGTACGTCACTAACATTGACTCTCATTTTATGCTCTTCTTGCACCACTTGCTCACTATCAAGCTGCATATATATATATATATATAATATATATATATATGCCAATGTCAACAAATATACATCTACCTTGGGGGGGGGAGAGGGTCACCAATTTGGGTCTCTTCAAGCACCAAATAAGAGAAAGATATGTACACAAACGTACAAAGAAAGTGATCTACATAAACATACTTACTAGCTCGTCAAAGGTGGGCCACCAGTTTGGCGCTCTTCATGCACCGGTGCCTCACTAGGGGCCTACATATAAAGTAACATATATATGTCAATTTCATATAAAATAGTGAGTCAGAGTAATATATACTACCTGGAAGGAAAATGATGAACTACCAAAGAAAGTGAAACCTACATACCTCGCTGGGGGGAAGAGGTGGGTTGACAACAACCTTGCTTTGGTGCTCTTCAAGCACCACTGTCACAATAAGTTCCTGCATAAAGTAACATATGTCAAAGCGATACAAGTTACAAAATTATTTTTCAAAAGAAAGTGAAACATAATTAAAATCATATTTCAAATAATACCCGTGTCTATGAATCTACTTCTGCATGAGAGGGAATAGGTTGCGATACAATATACTCATCCTGGTCAACCTACATAAAACATGTTGTATAAAAATTAGGATACATATTCAATGTTACAATCTATACTATAAATATGTAAATAAAGTTGACAGATTAACAAGTATAGTTCTTACCCCTATTGGTGAAGAACCAAACCCATAAGCAATATTGACAACCACATCAATGTTCTCAACATTGATCGATGGACTATGCGACTGTGGTGTGCCATGCAACACCAGCTGTATATTTGTTCACATAATTTGTTATATAATTAAATAGAAATAAATTGCGAAACAATTGAACATTTTGACATGAAACAAAATGTAATATGAAAATAATGAGTTTTACTTACAAAGCAAAGTAATCCATCATCTCAGAAGTCAGAAGCAGGGCCATAGCATATTCCTCGACATGATGTGCAAGGGTGTGGAGTAACACGACACTCTGAAAACTCTACATCCCCTCTATGATCTGTAGATGGGCCCACCTTAGAAGTGCCAGCCCCTTGGTGTACATTTCCTTGGACATTAGTCCCATGCTGAAGCAATGTATCTGCCATGTCAAATAATGCCTCTTGTGTATACTCAATCATAGGACCTGCAGGAGGATATACCTGAGGGGGGTTTGGTGTGGGTGGTGGGCGTGGCACATATTTAGAATCTATCGTGGTAGCTTCCCTATATTGGGGCATCCCATGACCAACACCTGGTTTCCTAAGAGATCAAAGTAGTTAACATGTTTCCCTAGGATGAATTCTGCATACAACTTCCTAAGGAAATAAAATGGGATGTCCCTATTACCATGGGGATCTTCATTGAAGACCATATACCAACGATCCATCCAATTGGCCTTTATATTTGGTTCAATGCACCAGTCTATGGAAATGTGTGCTCGACTGGTGGGTGGAACCAATCTGGTGCTAGGGTCACAGAATAATCAAAATAATTGGTCTTTTGTAATTTTAAGGGCTTTAGTGTCTTTATGAGTCAATCCATTGAAGTAGTATTGTTTCCTGGATTCTCTGTACGAGGTAATGTTGTAGAGAGCTCCTTGGGATTCGAAAATTGTGTTTATTATTGTGTCCAAGGCATTGGATAAATACTCTCTCAAACGATCCCCCCCTCTAATAGATGAGCTAAGGCTCCTCAATGATGCCAAGCACGTAATAATCAGTGTGTTTCTATATTGTTCTCCCTCCGGGTTTGGGTTTGGGTTTGGATTAGGTTGTGGGTTAGATTGTTGTGTGTTATTAGAGAATGGGTTTTCCACATTGTGTTGTTAATTTGTGTTGTCTCTTAATATTTAAACAAAAAACTACAAGTTATTTTACTTTTAATCATTATTTGATTGAACATTCAAATTTTTTTTAAATTTGTTTAAAATAATTATAAAAAAAATGAAATTATGGAAAAAATTAAAGAATGGAAGACTAAGTGAAAAGGACAATCTAGCATTTACCTTCCATTGGAGAAATCCACCTCAAACTCGACCTCGAAAAGCTAAAACGCAAATCGCACTTGCGCTATTTCGCCCTTGCGGTTTTTCGCTGTCCCGATCCTGTGCAAATGAAATTTGAGGGGCCTGCGGCCTCTATTTTATTTTATTTTTTTATTTTCAATATCGCATATGCGATATTGAAAAGTAAGAAACACTATATTGCATGCTTTTTTTGTCAAGGGTAATATGTGGTATCATTTGTGTATATTTTCTAGGCATGTTGTGGGGATCCATAATTAGCCATATGTACTATGCAATGCTAACATACTACTTTCTAGAGATAATATCACTATTTTGTTATTATTTAATAGCATTGATGATTATTTCCCTTTGCACATATTGCTTTCAGCTTACAAGCACTAAATATCTTATGGTATTTAAGAAACATTTCTAAGTCCTCTTACATTCCTTGTTCTATCCAGATATAATTTAATAGGAAGAATTCATGATACAATACGAAATGGATTATTGTGTATTAATAGCTCATATGTTAATGAAGAAAAATTTAGGCTTTCCTATCTACTAGTTGATGGAGGGTTGGAAAGAGTAGGAAGGATGAAAAGCATGTCATTCAAAGCTCATTATACTATGGAGGCTATGAGAAATTATATGATTGATCTTGTTCCTTCTAAGATTACAATATTGGCACAAACATTCTATTCAAGTAAACTCGAATAGAACAATATATATAATTCACATTTTTCATTTATGCCATATTGTTTTGTATGAACAATAAATTATAGGAAAATCCATAGATATGTTTTGGACCTTGCTATTGTAGTCCATCCAATGAAAATATCAAAATGAAATTGATTGATTGGGTGTTGTTGGAAGTAGGAAACTTTCATTGGGAAGGTAGTGGAAGAAGAGAGTGAGATGGAAGGGTTGTTGAATGGTTACTCTAAAATCGTGGCTTTTGATCTATACATTTTGAATATCTTTAGATCGTATATCCTCCACAATGGTTTCTTCATAAAACCTATAAAATCCACCCTACTCATATCTATAGATATGTTTTAGACATTGCTATTGTAGTCCATCCAATGCAAATATCAAAATGAAATTGATTGATTGGGTGTTGTTGGAAGTAGGAAACCTTCATTGGGAAGGTAGTGAAAGAAGAGAGTGAGATGGAAGGGTTGTTGAATGGTTACTCTAAAATCATGGCCTTCGATCTCTACATTTCGAATATCTTTAGATCATATATCCTCCACAATGGTTTCTTCATAAAACCTAAAAAATCCACCCTACTCATATCATCCCACGAACCATCACCTTTAATGAAGCAAGATTGAAGCATGAAGCATGAAGAAAGGAACCAACATGATGTATGGATGCAAGGAACCAACATGATGCATGGATGGGTATCATTAGTATGGATAGGTATCAACCTTGTCTTCCACATCCATTATGATCATTTAACAATCCTTCCAACAATAATGTTAAATATCGCATATTCGATATTCAACATTTATATAATGCATATGCGATACGTTTTCATGAACCTTAGCCTTTTGTTTGGGCTCGGGTTATTTTGAACGTATCATCAATAACGCATATGCGTTCTTGATTTGCACTTGGAAAGTACGTTTCTGATTTCCTAAGTGGCACCAAAAAGTGGAACCAACTTCGTGCGAGCGCCCTCATTAGAGGAAATTTCAACTCAAAATGGGCCTCCTAAAATGAACTAATAAAATAATAGTTAAAATAATAAAATCATATTTATTAATTTTGGAGGAAGAAAAGAAAAAAAACTACTTTTTTGTTTGTATTTTTGACATATCTCCCTATGTTTTTACTCAAATTTCGATCAGGAGAGTTCGTTGGATGCGAAATTAAATTCCACATCCAACGAGTACCCACTCGGCATACTTTTGATGGACCTCGCTACCCCAAAAACAAGAAATACCTGGAAAAATGGAATGATGATGTCATCATTCCATTTTTCCAGGTATTTCTTGTTTTTGGGGTAGCGGGGTCCGTAAAAAGTATGCCAAGTGGGTACTCATTGGATGCGGAATTTAATTCCGCATCCAACGATCTCTCCCGATCGAAATTTGAGTAAAAACACAGGGATATATGTCAAAAATACAAACAAAAAAAGTAGTTTTTTTTATGATACCTATCCCCAAATTTATATTAAAAAAGTGTTTAAGACCTATACGGTATTTCAAATTTAAAGCAATTTCATTGGCTAACACATGATGACATGGAATTTGAATAAAAGTTAAAAGGCCCATTTTGAGTTGAAATTTCCTCTAATGTTAAAAATACCCTAATTCTAATTAATAGATGAGGCTCATCCAATTTATTGGCCCATCTTATTTTCTTATCATTGTCATTAGGTTCAATTTATTTCCCTAAGATAATCCAGTAATGTCCACTACTTTGTAGGACATCCTTCATATGGGATTTCCATGAGAAGTAGTTGGAAATCGTAAGCACAATATCACATGGAGTGGTTATATTGTAATATGAAGGATGTAAAAATAGAAATTTATTATTTGGATGTAAAGATATTGAAAAAATGGGTGGTTGAAAATAAACGACACTGAAAATGGACTTCAGATGGCAAAGTTATTCCCTTTGAAAAAAACATAAAAAGGATCCAAGAAGCCATGTGGTGGGAAAGGGTTGATCAACATGGTAGAGAGTAAAAAGACAATAAATAATCCTCCCCATTTTTACTAACTTTCATTATAATCTACTTGAGCTCAAAACCTTTTACTTTTTAGAGTATCTTTCAACCAAGTTAAGCAAAATATTTAGTAATATTATGGAGGAGAATGTGGGTGTTGTTGTTGTTGTTGTTCTTAGGATAATGTTCCTACCAAAAATAACCTTCCTTTTGGCCTGCAAGACATTCAAGATCTTGGAAAATAGATGTATATTGGGAAAATGGAAACCTTTTCAATGAAACAAAAAGTGTTTTGAACTTGAAAAGGAACTCCATCTGTCATGGGACACCTTTCCTAGCATAGAAATGTATAGAAATGTTATAAACATAAATCCTTTGATGACATTGACAACACTAGTTAAAGATGTAAATCACCAATAGAAGCATAACATCATAAGAGCTTTGATACCATGTTCAACGAACATAGAGTGCTTTGAAAAGATCAAAAACCTTGAGCGACTACTCACACAATCGTATCATAGATTAACACAATGTTGTTCTATGTGGTTTAAACCCTTGACGAGTGAAACACTCGATGATCCTAGCCAAATAACTACATGAGGCAATATTATTATGCAAAATACTCAATGTTACAAATGATCTTCTCATAATCGATCAACTAGGAAATGACCCTCCATGCTATTTAAATAGAGATCATAGACCAATGGAGTGTTAAGCCACGTATCAATGGTTGTTAAAATTGGGGGGAAGATAAATTGTTGGAACACTCTATGTTAAGAAAATATTCTAAGTTCCCTATTACATATGTACAAATGCATGCTAATGGATACTAGATAAACACACTTTACCTAACAAAACTATTATAACGAATTGATCTTAACTAACTCCTAAGTGTCTAAATATTTGAATATGGTGAAGGTACAAAGCCAATCCACTTACAATAAAGGTAAACTTTCTAACCATGCTAAATGAGTTTTGTTATATGAATTTGCTATCACCCATCTTGCAACACATCAATAATGATAATGATGGGACAATATTATTGCTTCATAGTGTAATAATACATTTAAAAAATAGTTTGATTTTATTATTCAATTGAAAAGATAAAACAAAGTTAAAAATTGAGCATCAATACTTAAACCATGAACTTTATTACTATATATACTTGTGAACATAATAATCTTAATGGAAATATTAATTTTTAAATTTTTTGTTTTTAAATATCACATACACATTACTTAATCAACCTTTTAAAAATATATTCATTAAATGTCATGAATATCAATATTTAATCTATGATTTAATTTAAAAATATAATCATTGAATGTCATGAATATCTACATTTAATCTAGGATTTAAAATATATGTATTTTAGAGTATGTGTACTAATTTATAAAATTAACAAGGAAATGAGGATTATAACATCACTATATCCGCTATGTTGCTACTTTGTTATATAATTTATTACGTTTTTAAGCCAAAACATTTTTCAAATTATTTATATTGAAAAACTAATATTACTGTGAAGTTTTACATGCCATATATATATCTGTTAAACTCTTCTAAATTTAAAAAAATAAATGTTTCTCTATGATATGTTTGAAAGATCAGTAGCGTACATCAGTACCATATTTTGAGTTGCTTGTTTTTTATTAGGTGTTGAAGTATCCGTATAGTAATAGTAATGTTCTATCAACAATTAGATGAGAGTATTGTATCCAATGTCATGTTGTCTACAATCTATCAAAATGAAAACTTAACAGTGATGACGAATGATGGATTTCATCTCAAATCTGAATTTGACGACAAAAAGAGAAGCTGCAGAAAGAGCCTTGCTGATCACAACAAACGAAAACGGAAGCGTCAACCAAGTACATGTGCTGCTACACAAGGTCAGGCAGGGATAACAGGTTTAGAGGATGGGAACGAGCAAACTCGAAGATCATCAGGTCATGATACTATTGGTTAGTATTCCATTCTTTCACTCAAACATATATCTACAATATGCTAAAAAATTTAATCTCTAGAATTCTTCCACAAAAACTGAATCTATTTTATAAATATAACTAGCACATTCACATAGTTTGTGGCTAGATCATTTTTATATGGATCAAATGGTTGAGAAATAGTTATAGAATGGAAAATATTTTTTATTACTAGTTCAACGGTTTAACCATGTAGCTATATGTTATAACCAACATTCTTATTGTTATTCATTTATCAAGTATCACATATTTTTTATAATCTTTTTCTATTTTGTCTCACATTCTTCTATTGCTATGAATTGTTGGTTATCCATTTATCTACTATGAGTTATGGCTGCATTTCTATCAGTTATATTATTTTCTTATAATTTTTATTTTGAAATTTGAATGACCCCATAGAATCAATTTGGATAATACACTTGTCTTATTGTTGTCCTTACATAAAAAAACATAAACGATAGTCTATCCCAAATCTCAAATAAAAACATCTATTATCAACCTAATTATCAACCTAATTATGTAATGTATACCTTATTTTTCTTCTAATCTCAATTAATTGATTGATTTTGTAGATATAATGTAATGCATCCCTGATTTTTTTTCAATTGAGATTGAAATCGTCCTTTTTTATATCTATTCATCCATTCTATTTTACATATACAACTATGATATAAACTCAACATCTAACGCCATGAGATGAAATTTGAATACTCGTGGTTAAAGGCTAATCTACCCTTTGTAATTCTTAGTTAAAATTTAAATTAAATCTATTTTTGTAACAAGTTGTTTCATTTTGGGTGCACTTTTTGTCTATGAGTGTCATTAATTTTATATATATATACTTCTCAATTTACTTTTAGTTACCTGGATAGGTGTATATATCTCATATTTTTTTTGAGATGCACTTGATCGGATCTCTAGATTCACCAAATTTTGACAGTTGTATCACTTTGATCAGTTTCATCGTAGTCTGATCTTTAAACTAGCCCATTTAGTTATAGAACCGACGTCTACAGAGAGCTGATCCTGAGTGATTGCAATGTGTGTTAAACTAATGCCAATGACCGCAGCGTGTGGAAGCGGTTGAACATCATGACAGCTGTGTCGTCTCGTGGCTTGCTCCCATACTGAACACGCAGAGATGGATCACTTAGTTATCTCCCTCACCGCTGGGTAAATAGTTATCTATTAGAAGCGGTTGAACATCATGACAGTTGTGTAGCCTCGTGGCTTTCTCCCATACTGGATCACTTAGTTATCTCCCGCACTGCTGGGGAAATAGTTATCTCCTTATGCAGGAAACATTATATAATATGGATTCTTCAGTCTTTACAGGCGACCAAGAACAAGAATGAAGATAAGCTCGTTCTATGTATTTTTGTGAACTTTTTTCTCTTTCTGTAATGGCAATATATGTTTAATATTATGCTTTATGAATTTGCTGCAATATATACTACCTAAATGCTTCGTTGAATGATCCTTGCAATATATTAATACAAAATCAGCTTGATTGATGTCTTGTTACAGAATCACAATCACTCATAATTGCTACATTCCAGGATTGTTTGACATTTTTAATTGTTGCATTTCTAAGGTAGAAGCTGTAACGTCCATATTATTATTTCATAGGAAGAAAAAATTAAATATTGATGTCAAATTCAATTGTGTTTTGCAAATGGATTCTATTGATCTTTTATCTACAGTATTGCATATCAAATTTCAATCGACTCAAGTTGGGAAGGTAATCTACTTGTGATGTTCATTCAACTTTCGTTTTTTTTTTGGTAGACAGGAGAAAATTAATCTGAGAAGTTTAAGAGGACAAGCAAAAGTTTTTGGCACAGTCATAAATGTCTCTGGTGCTACGGTCATGACCTTTTACAGAGGTCCCAAACTTCGTTTTCTATTGTCTGCTGTAAAAAGCCATCAAATCACGCACACATTTAAACCTAATATTTTACTAGGCTCCATCTTGGTCTTTGTGGGCGTTGTGGTTTGGTCTGCGTATATAGCTTTTCAGGTAATCTTTACTTCCATTTCAGTTGTGTTTATTCCGATCCCCAAGATCATTTTTCTTGACTATCGATGGTATGATTGGTGGAATTCAGCACAGGCGCCTTTTCTGAAGAGATACCCTTGACTCAGCTATCATTAACAACACTAATGAATCTTGTAAGTGCAGTAGAATCTACACTAATTGGTGTTATATGCGAGTACAAGAATATAAATCTCTGGGCTATAGGATGGAATATGGAGCTTCTTACTGTTGTATACTCGGTAACCTGCATCATGACATTGAACAAAACATGCTAGCTGGAACAAAATGTCTTGTTGGTGTTATATGCAAGTACAACAATATAAATCTCTCAGCTAAAGGATGGAATATGGAGCTTCTTAGTGTGGTATTCTCGGTAAGCTGCATCATGGCATTGAACAAAACATGTTACTTGGAACAAAATGTCTTAACGACATTACAGATTGAATATAGGAACAAGAAATTAAGTGGAACGATCGCGAGTATTTAGATTGATTACTAAATATATTGAATGTTCCAAGGAATAATAGGTTCTGCAGTGGTTTTTTTGTTTGTTTGTTAGCCTGGTATATAACCAAAAGAGGGCCTGTATTCGTCGCAATATTCAACTCATTAGCCAGCATTGTCACAGCAATCTTGCAGCTTATAATTTTTCATGTGTCTCTTCATGTTGGTAAGAAATAATAGGTTATCAAACATTTCTACTTTTGCTCATCATTGGGCCGTTGAAATATTTGTCCACGATAGAGCATTGTACCTTACATTAGCCACTTTGATAAATAATCTAGGCCCTATGATTTTTCAAAATTCTAAATACTAGTTTCCTCTATAGATAGATGAAAGTGCTAGTCGCAATTTCGATTTACTGTTTTGATGCTAATAACCTATAGGGTGGTGGGTACAACTTTGATCGTTGCCTGACTTTATATTACGCTATGGGGTAAAGCAAAGGACGTGAAAACCACATGTGATGTTGAGGAATCCCACTAATATTTCGATAAGAATCGTACAATAGTATTGTTCAAAAACAAACCATTTATGTTGTGTAAGAAGAATGTGATTCAGGAACTTATTCAGATTATGTCGGTGTTATAAGAAAAACTTAGAAGGAAGAATGCTTGTCATTTCAATTTTTATTAATTTTTTATATCATATGTTTATTTTCCGTTTTTTAATGTAATATGTGAAAAGGGCCTTTAAATAAAATAAAAAGCTAATCATTAATGTTATGATAATGTGGATTATAAAGTTGTAAACAACCATAATATTTAAATTTTAATCATTAATGTTATGATAATGTGGATTATAAAGTTGTAAACAATCATAATATTTAAATTTTAAATAATACTAAAAATAATAATTTATTATTATTTTGGAGATATTCCTATAGGCCCATCGATTAATTACTAGCAACAAGGCCAATAGGCCTTACTACATACATTCTTTAGTGGTTTTTTTGCATTGCCACATTCTTCAATTTTCTCAAAAATTGTTATAACTATAGTTTAACAATTTAATAATTATTTTTACTATGCAACAAAATAAATTACAAAAGTCATAATGACAACATATCATGTGTAAAGAAATCATGGCTTGGTTGAACTATTGGGACATTAATGAAAACTACATGTAAAGAAATCATGGCTTGGTTGAACTATTGGGACATTAATGAAAACTACATTTTGCAGAACACAATGTCAAAAATATTATTACTCCTAAGTTTAAAATTTTGGTGTGAACTATTGGGACATTAATGAAAACTACATTTTGCACAACACAATGTCAAAAATATTATTACTCCTAAGTTTAAAATTTTGGTGTGAGGAAAATTTACTCTCAAGTTTAAAATTTTGGTGTGAGGAAAATTTAGCTATTAAGAAAAAAATATTATTACTCCTAAGTTTAAAATTTTGGTGTGAGGAAAATTTAGCAGTTAAGAAAAAATTACAAATGGTTTACTTATATATATTTGAAAATTTGTATTCATTTTAGACTTGTATATACTTGAAAATTAAAAAAAGTCTTATATTTAAAATGACAATTTTTTTTCTTAATATTAAAAAGATTATATATATTTGAAAATTTGTAGTCATTAACCTTATTTTATTAATTAATGGTAATACTCATCAAATTTTTAATATATTAAAATCTATACTATTAAATAATTAAATGATATAATACTTATTCGTATTATATTTATCATATTGAAAATGATACATTTCATTTATCATACTTTATTATATAGAGAGAGAAGTGGGGAGAATGAGGGATGGTGAGAGATACATAGATAGAGAAAAGGAAAGATGGATAGAGAGGGATGGATATGATGGAGGGAAAGAGAGAGAGGGGCATATAGGATAGGGAGGGAGGAAAATTTTTAAAATTCATGACATGTTATACTAGAAAAGGGGTAAGGGTCTCTTCCAAAATGGATTCTAAATACATTAGTCAATAACATGAGATGAATTAAAAATTATGCATTAATCAATAACATGGGATGATTTAAAAATTATGAGCCAAATAAGGAACACACATATATATAATTTTAAAGAAAGTTTTAATATATATATGTGTGTGTTAATTTCTTTAAAATTAATTATATAAATGTTTGAGTTACTATGAATTTATATTTTTAATGTATTCATAAAGTGTGCCCAATTTAGTTGAGTAAATTTTTAATACTTTCATAATTGTCATTAGAAAAATAAAATAATATAGAGAAATCATAAGGATATAGTAAAAATCATAAACATAAGGTATATGAATTGAAGATTTATTTTTTTTAGGGCTTAAGCAAGCTTTATAGAGTGGGATTGATTCATAAAAGCAATAATGAGCCCACATTGTATACAAAGGAAAAGGTCAAATCATGATTGTTGGTAATATGATCTTCATTGTGAGAATGTTTAGTTAACTAACATTCACAAATTTCTAATTGCAGCTTTAAGTTTTATTAGAAATGGTTTTTTTTCATAATTTTAAAAGTCTTGTATATACTTGAAAATTACAGATGGTTTTTTATCTTAATATTAAAAGGAAAATTTGTATTCATTTAGTCTTATTGAAATTGAAATAAAGTTAATGATATTTTGTAAATAAGAAATAAAAAGAATTGTTTTTACCAATACAATGTAAGTTAAAAAAACACTTTTAGCAATTTTCCAATCTATTAGTTTTGAAATTTAATAAATGAGGGTAAACAAACAACAAAATATCAAATTTATTCACCCATTAGTTTAATTTGATAATTTTTTTTCTTGACCCAAGTAGAAGAAATTAATAAAAAATATTCTTTGAACTAATCCAAATATAAGAAATAAACAATACAATGTAAGTTAGAAAACATTTTTAACAATTTCCCAATCTATTATTTTTGAAATTAAACTTTGAAATTTAGAGTATGATAGATCCAAAACATCACATTAAATGGAATTTTAGGAACATTAATAGTATATATATTACTTGAAGAGAAGACTTTGGAGTCAGGGTCATGGCCTTGTTTAAAGGTTATATGTATAATACTGACTGGTTTTTATAAAACTTTACAATGCCCATTATGTTATTTACATTAATAATGTCATGTCTTATGATGCATTGTGGCATTCATCAATGGTTATGTCACATTGTGACATTGAACAAAGGTTACATGTCTAAAATGATAAAGGGTTGTCCCGTTCTAAAGTTCTATAAGTATTAAAAATTGATATTTGTCGACACAACCCAATATGTGACACATTAGTAAAGTGACATTCGACAATCATCATTTTGTGTTCAATTGCGACATTCATCTATGGTTATGTCACATTGTGACATTAAGTATGGGTTATATGTCTAACATGAACAAGGGTTATGTCCCATTAAAGATTAGAAAATGATATATAGAATGACACACCCCAATATGTGACTTATTAACTATGTGACATTCAACCTTCATCAAGGATTATGTTTATGAAGGTTGTGTCGCATTACAACATTAAAAAAAGGTTATATGTCTAATATGACAAAGGGTTATGTCACATTCTAATGTTCATTAAGGATTAAAAAATGATATACACTGACACAATCGAAGTTAATTCTTATGTCACATTGTGACATTAAGCAAGGGTTATATGTCTAATATGACAAAAGGTTATGTCCCATTCTAACATTCATTAAGGATTAAAAAATGATATACACCCACACAAATGAATATGTGACACATTCATAATGTGACTTTTGACATCCATCATTGTAACATTCATCAAGGTTTATGTCATATTATGATGTTTATTATGGTTATGTTGCATTCTGACATTCATTATGGATTATGTCACCTTCTGCTATTTATTAATGGCTGTATTGCATTGTGACATTCATCCATGGTACATTCCTTAATGGCTTTGTCCAATTGCAACATTCAATGATGCTTATGTTGGTTTGAAACATTCCACCATTGTACATTCCTTAATGGTTTTGTCGCATTGCGACATTCATCAAGAGTTATGTTGGATTTCGACGTTAATAAAGGAATATATTGAATACTTATGTTGGATTGCGATATTCATCAATAGTGCATTCCTTAATGGTTTTATTGCATTAGGACATTCATCACAACGGTGGAAACAGTTATTCATGGATATATATATATATATATATGTATGTATGTATGTATGTATGTATGTATGTATGTATATATGTATATATGTATGTATATATATGTATATATGTATATATGCATATGTATATATGTATATATATACATATATATATGTATATATATACATATATATATATATATATATAT
>LPNX011222854.1:304636-317419 GCA_001517045.1 Pseudotsuga menziesii
ACATTAGCTACATTCATCAAGGGTTATGTCACATTGTTATATTTGTCAAGGGTTCTGTCAACATGGTTAACCAAAGTTAGCAATAGTTAACTAAAGTTGAAGCTCACTCACTAATGGCAACTATGGTTAGCTATGGTCGAACTAAATTCAAGCATGGTTGACCAAAGTCAACCATGGTTCACTATAGTGTTTTGTATATGTCAACATAACCAAGGATGTGTCACATTAATAATGTGAAATTCGGTGTCCATCTAGTGTTATGTCACATTGCAACTTTCGTCAAGGGTTATGTCACATTGCGACAATGCCCAAGATTTATCAAGGTTTACATTTCACAGCGATGTTATCAAGAGTTATATCACATTACGACGTTAAGACATGGTTTGTTACAGTGTTTGGTTGGTATATGTCAACACAGCCAAGGATATGACACATTAATAATGTGATATTGGATGTTTAACAAGCGTTATGTCGCATTGTGACGTTTATCATAGGTTATGTAACATTAGCAACATTCATCAAGGGTTATGTCACATTGTGATACTTATCAAGAGTTATGTCACATTACGATAATGCCCAAGATGTGACACATTAATAATGTGTCTTTGGATGTTTATAAAATTTATTGTTGCATTATCAACTATGGCCACGTGGTTCACCAAAGTCAACCGTGGTTAAGTATGGCCAAAATGATGTTTTTTTCTCTCAAGTTAAGACTTTTATGTTTTGATATTAAGCTATGAACATTTTATATTACATGATCAAAATTCAATGAAACAATTGAACTGTAATGTTATGGTCGGTGCAAAATGAAAATGTTTAATGGATTTATTGTTTTAGTTGTGTTGTGACATTCAACATTCATTAAGGGTTATGTCGCATTGTGATGTTTATTAAGGGTTACATTTCATTTCAAGGGTTATATCACATTACGACATTATGTCATGGTTTGTTATAGTGTTTGGTTGGTATATCTCAACACAACAAAAAATGTGACACATTTATAAAGTGATAGTGGGCATTCAATAATGGTTATGTCACATTGCGATAATGCCCAAAATGTGACACATTAATAATGGATGTGACTTCATAACAAGTGAATCGCCAATGAGCCACAACCATGGCAACAATAATATTTTATTATTACTTTGATTATAATATTTTAATTAAATACCATATTCATATAATACTATAATATAATATCATTAATAATATTATAAGTAATTGCCTAAAATATAACATTACAATTCAATGCCATCACTTTAATTAATTATTATATTATTAATTAATTATTGTTATTTTATGAATGTTATTTTATTTAAGGATACTATTTTTTAATAAACTATATATTACAAATATTTAATTAATATTATAATATTAAAAATAATAATATTTAAAATATCGTAGTTAGTTATAATAATTTTAAAAGTTATTCATAATTAATCATTATAATAAACAACTATTAAACAACTCTAAAAGAAATTGTTTTATAGTTTATATTTTGATAATATTAATTAACTATTGATTAATAATTTTTATTTAGAGTTTATAATTTTATTTTAAAACATTAATACATTTTTTTGTTATTTTATATCTCAAATGTTTTTTCGGGCATCATCATTCAATTGAAAAAACATCTTTATATACAACCATAATCTTCATCAAATCAAATATTAACCATGAATTAAAAATAATCAAATGTTCATCATTCAACTTATCAAAATCTATAAAGTAATCTAATGATTATGTCTTATATGCATTATGATATAACCCTAAGTGTTATAATATATAATATTATTGTGACACATTAATTAATTAATTAATAATGTATTTATATAATAATAATATTTAAATATTTCATTAATTGTTATATTATGATCAATTAAAATGTTAATTTATCAATATTAATAATAATAATTATTAATAATAAAAAATAATAGTCTAATAATTAATTGTAACTTATTAATTTATTATTATTTTGGAGATATATTGGCAACCACATTAATTTTATTAATGTGTTGGCCAATATGACTTACTATATACATTGTTTAATGGTTTTTTGGCATTATTTATTACTTTTCTCAAATATAGTTATAATTATAGTTTCACAATTTAATAATTATTTTTACTATGCAACAAAGTAAATTACAAAAGTCATAATTACACCATAAAATCATTAATTAATATACTAAAATATTAATATTAATATTAATATTATTTATTATTATTATTATTATATATTAATATTTTATTAACATAATGTTTAATTAAAAAATATAGCTTTGTTAACACTATAATGTGTTGTAATACTTCGTTTTTAATACCCATATCTATCATAATACATATTAAATTTATAATTTTAAATATAATTCTTAAACTCTTTATATACCATGAATATAAAAAGTTTGATTACTATACTATACAATTANTAATATTATTTTACTTTAATATTATATTTTACAAAATATTATTTAATAAGCTATGGATATAAACATGTTATTCCATATTCATTAAATTATCAATATGGCATTTATCCCTTCCTCAAGTCATTCATCCATAAAAGAATATGAGGGAGAGACACTAGACGAAGGCATGTTACTGAAAGGTGCTGAGCGCTTTTACCTAACCCCTGTACAACTAAACATGGTGTGATATAATATCATGGCTCACAGCGAGAATAAGTGAGAACAAACGGGTCATGCTATTGAGGGTTATAATCATACACATCTTGGATGGGGGAATTCCCCAAGCCAACTTCATGGGAAGTGTTGCTAACCTTTCATCGAGGGCAATCCGGACATTGAGAACTAACAGAACACAAGAAAGGGGACGACGGGACAGGGGAACTTGACTAGACCAATCCGGATGGGAAAATCCAACCTCTTGTGAGGTTAGAGAATTATAATTTTTAATTAAATGTTAATATTCTTTAATTTCTCTATCTATCATTAATAGATTAATAAATAACATATTATAATTAAATATTATATTCCAATATTTTCACATTAATAATTTAATTAAATAGTCATTGTGCAAATGTTGGAAATGGGTATAACTACTCATGGACTATGAACAACATCCATTTAAATATGAATGCAAAATGTTCCATCTTAGAGGAATACTCGATGGCACTGAGCTTACTATTTCTAACATAAAGAAACAAAGAAGTCAGAAATGGAAGCTCGGAGGGTATACATAACATTAGAATGCAAAATCAACACCCTAAATAAGTTCCATCTAGATTTTGCATTGTCAACAAGAAAACATTCATAATATAGACAAAATTGATTGTGATATTAAAATAGGTCATATTTCACTTACCTATATCGTAATGTGATTACTCTATTGGCCAAGTTTCGATTTTGGTCACTACAGAAAGATCTTGTCATGAAAAAATCCATAATATTTAGAATCTCATTATTATTAATTGATAGATAATATCATATTTAAAGCATAAAATTCCATGTTCAAACACTTGTTTCAATAATCACATCTCATAATGAAAGAAAGAGAAGAAAAAAGATTGATAAAATCAAGAAGTTGCATTTGATGTCCCAATGCAAAACTTGGTTGATATGATATTGCATACATTTCTTTACCAACACAACCTGCATCATACAACTTGATGTAGTTTTTAGATATTAAGAACGAGGGAAGTGTTGCATTATTGAAGACTAAACAAGAATGCCCTTCAACTTTTGTAATTATTCTTAGTTAATGAGTAAGTTGCTATGGATTTTATATAGGGGGGAGTTAAAAAAATGTATATCATGTTAAGACGAGGTTCTAGAATAAGTGACGCTCAATAATATATAGGATCACTGATATATTATGTATTAATGTGTAGTAAATATCATGAGTGTTAGTAACCAATCAAGTTAATGAATAATAGTTACAATTGGTAGTTAGGGATGGTCGCATAGAGTAAGTAATTAAACCACAATGAAAATATCCTAGCAAATTGTATCAATTAACTCAATTAATATGCATTTCTACATCTCTTCTCTTTCATGAGTGTTCGATATTAAAGTCCAACTTTCACTGCACTAAATAGCCTCAAGGAGACAACAATGACGGCTAAAGATAACCCCATTTTAAATATTCCTTTGTATTCTAGAATGTTAGTGGACCTTCTAACCCTTGCAAAAACATAGATTATGTTTGTGTACTTCCATCCATACACAGACTTTCAAAGTTGTTTTTTATGTATCTAAACTGTGATTGATCACAAAATTAGGACATAAAATAAATAGATTATCATCCTAACAACATAATAAAGGAAAATAAACTAAAAAATTGAATTGAAAGAATGGTTCATGAAGAAATGCTACAGGAATACCATAATCAACCTAAATCATCATCTCACAAACCTCTCTTTAAGGAATTTAGAGAAGTTTGAGGTCTTGGTCTCATCTAAATCAATGAGAAATGGAAAGCAATAAATTGTGTCTTCTATATCAAAAGGTTGTGTTAGGAGAAATACAAACAACAAACCATTAAGAATAATAGTTAGGTCATCTCTAAATCCTAAAATTAATTTAATATGGAATGCTTACATTGGAAGGGACCCCCTCTCCCTGTTAAAAACTCGCGGGCTTGTCAAAAAGTAATTTATCTAGCAATGCACTTACTTTACCATTGCATCATGTATAGGAACATCAGTGACAATTAAGAAATGCTTATCAATATTACATACATCTATGTATGTAATGATATAAGTTGTTGTTTTTATAGAAAGAAGAAAACTAATCATTAGAGTACCATAAATATTTGTATTAAATATGTCTCATTGAGCAATTAAATTAGTAGTACTAGTACATGATTTTTTATCTTGAAATCTATTTTTTTTCAAAAGAAACTTATCACAGCATAAAGAACATGGTAAATTCAAATGAAGGGGCTCGCATGGATATTAAACAGAGAGATACGTGGCAAATGTGTGCTCAAGTGAATTAAGAAAATATCACAAATATTAATTTCATTTCATTTTTCATTAGATTATCTTAACTGCTAGATGAACCCAAGTTGATTGAGATTTGGCTCAAGTCTTCAGTTTAGGGTTGTGAGATCTTTCTAGAGGGTTATTTTGGGTAGATTTCCAAGTAACTTGGGTATACCACATAGCAGGAATAACGGTATTCCTTGATATTGATTCTAAGAAAGAAGTATACATTCCCGCATATCCATCAGTAACTAACTACCCAGATTAAGTATACAAATATCCTGAGAAAAATGTATACATTATTATATCTCTCTTATATACCAGCAACCAATTTGCCCAATCACCTAACTAAACAACCCAAAAAATAGGTATACATTTCCATAATCCCCATAAAAAAAAGCATCAACCAGATGCACATATATAAAAAGTGTCATTTTTACATAAATATTTGACGAACCTAGTACTAACTCGAATAAAAGCGCATAGAATGACATGAGCAATGAAAGAACTAAACCCGTGGAAAAGGGACAACTTTCATGTGTTGGTATGGCACTAAAATATCACCTACTATTAGTACTAAAGTCCACCCACCAAAATTTTTGATCTCTTATCAATTTTGGGTCAATTTTGCTTCACATCAAACTTTCCATGTCAAACTGGCTAGCCTCCCTTCACAACAAACCTTCAATCTAGTGAGTCTCAAATTTATCAATAAATGGAAGTAAAAAATTTAGTCTTCTTGTTTGTATTTGAAAAAAAAAAACAAATTAGAATTCTCTAGACCTTTCTCAAATCAAAATAATGTTTTTTTATTTATTTTAAAAAATCACTAATTATAAAATCATTTCAAAATTTATTATAAATCATTTTATAAAAAACATTTTAAAAATGGATATAGTTTTTACATTATTTTATATGTTTTTTCTTTATATCCAATATTTAAGTGTATTCATGTTCTCCCATGTATTTTATGTCTATGATTAATTTTGGAGTATTCATGCTCTCCTATGATTATTTTATGTCCATGATGAGCAAGTCCCACATTGTATTTTATTTATAACCTTGGGTAAGTTAAAAAAAATTAAAATAAAACAAATATTTATAATCTTGGGTACTTAAAAATTTAAAAAGGAAAATAAAAATAAAAAATAAAATATTTATAATTTGAGGTAAGTTAAAAATAAATAAAAAATAAAAACAAATAAGAATAAAAGGCATTTTATTTGTGATTCGAATCCCAAATTTTCTTTTATTTATAATCTTGAAGTTAATATATATATATATATAATTTTTGTTAAAAATAATTTTAAAAGCAAATAAAAATAAAAGGCAAATTTTTAAAAAAATAAGAAGGGAAAATTTTCCATGCAATCAAGCTGGCAATCAAGCTTGGCATAGCTATTGATGTTGAGGAAAAAGAGAAGTACATCCCAACTTGATGGTATAGGAACCACCCACAGAATTCAAGGACCATGACAATTTGCCATATCCTAGATGGAGCTTGATGTTGTTGGTTCCCAATTGGATTTTGTTTCTACCATCCCCCTATTTGTCCCACAATAAGTTCTTAATCCTATGGATTCCTCCAGTCCTTCTGCCAAGCCACACTTTGTACTCATGTAGATATATCAGATAAAACATATATGTTTAGAAACTACAGATGTTCCAAGAGATCATCAGAAAATCTGTATGAGCCTTTGCAACCAATCCCACTCTTAGTCTGTCGCCATAAACCACTTATAAAGCCAACAATCAGCCTATAATAGGAAAGAAGATGACCATTTCCTTCCAGTTAATAGATGATTGATTTAGAGATTTTGGATTTCCTGATGCAATCTTCCAATGGCACACGGTTGATATATTTCTTTCTCATAACTTGCAGGCATAAACCTGTACCTCTACAAAGTCTCCAAATGCTCTGGGTTGCTGGTAATTTTTTAAATATATGAATTTTTTTGAGAATCCATCCTCAAAACATCTTTGGTTTTGATTTTATTTTTCATCTTAGAAAGGGAATGGCATTATTTTATTCCTTCCCACTCCATAGAAACTGAATCAGGAGCTTTTTTATCTTCTTCTGAATCCCAACAGGGATGTAGACAAGCGAGTGCCAGTACACTAGTGTGGCCTCCAGCACTAATTTTACTCATGTGAACTTAATTGGGAGCTTTCTTATCTTATTTTGAATCCCAACAGGGATGTAGACAAGTGAGTTCCAGTACACTAGTGTGTCCTCCAACACTAATTTTACTAATGGGAATTGAATCAGGAGATTTCTTATCTTCTTCTGAATCCCAATAGGGATGTAGACAAGTGAGTGCCAGTACACTGGCATGGACTCCAGCACTAATTTTACTAATGTGAGTCTTGCTAAAGACAATCTATACATTTAGGATTATCAATTTCCTTCTAATGGATTTTAACTTTCTTGATTTATTTCTTAGTCTTCCATATCCTCGAGATGGAGGAGATGTTGTCCTAATGTTCATCACAATAATTCTCACACCTTCTTATTGTTCATTTTAATTCAGCATGTTCATAGAGAGTGCAAACTCAACAGGGGAAAACTGTGCCAAGAGCAAGAGATGAACTTAAAAAAAAAAGCAATATCATGACCAGTGGTGTTGGATTGAGCTCCCCACAGACCACAACCCCAAAGAATCCTAGGGCTCGTACCGACTTTGTCAAATCTCTGGTTCACCCAAAGTAAATTCACCTACCTAAGGATAAGAAAAAGGATAAACTGAACCACAAACCAAATAGAATACCACTACATGTTTGATAACGACCAAGGGAACAAGCTCCTTTGTTCTCCTGGAGAAGACTCAAGAAACCAAAATTGTGGAAAAACAAGACCACCTGAGTCTGAGAGAATCCAAATTGCATCACCTGGGCTTGCTTTCATCCTCCTTGAAACAATATGGCTACAAGATACAAACCAAAGGCCAAACCAAGGTGTAGGCAGGCTGAGTTATGCCTACACACACCATCATATCAACTAAATATTCATTATGCTGGGGTGGTGGGACATCAAGCAAGGGGCACAAAAGATGGGATGTAAAATAACTGTTATATGCATGCGATGAGGAGACTGCCACTTGTTCATGAAGGCGGTTGGATTCATTGTTGTGTTTATTAAATCCATGAGTTGGAAATATGGATACAGTAATTTCCCCATCCACCCATTTGCGTTGATAGCCCAAAGGATTAGAAAATAACCTTTATTAACCCCTTTATCAACAACACTATTCAATTTCCTTGGAAGCTAATGAAAATTCAATGAAGAGAAGTTTTGATGAAAACATTATGCCCTTGCTACAATTGTTTTAAGTTTGGGATTGAGGGGAAGAAAATTTGTGACCATATGTTGAATAAAAATAGTGGAGTCACAAAATACTATGAACTCCTTGATGCTTGATTTTTTGTTTATAAGGAGTCATTTCCAAAGCACCAATGGTTCTGCTTAGTTATTTCCCAATCCCCAAGTGAATGAAGTTACTACTTGTCCTTTGAGGTCAAAGAGAAATTCCCCTGTAGCTACCACCCCTAAAATTGTGGCCATAGATGAGTTGCTATTGTCTGGGCTTATGTTCGACAAGATGGTGGGATTTGATCCACTTATGTGTGTGCAGGGAATGCAATGCAAGCCTCACATGTTCAACTACTACCTCCTGGTGTTCCCATGGAAACTTAACCTTGGTCACTAGTGAATAATTCCTCATTCCTCATTGGTAGAGCCAACGTCTTTGGGCAGAAAAATGAATTTATCATTAGAATTAACTGCTAGCATTTCTGAGACCACCAAGTACAACTATAGACTCAAATTTGAACCAGTATAGTTCTTGACTTCATGCTTACAAACATAGTCATGTGTAGCTCGAATTTATGACAAAACTGACTATTTTTAAGCAAAAAATGTATTCCAACAAATTCAACTAAAGCATAGTAGGACTTTATTTTGTTAGAAATTCACTAAGTTTTATGTTATGGTCACTTACTGTTCATAGACATAGGATATTGCTAGGTAACTATTGAGAATTTGATATTTTTCCATTTGGACACCTCATTTTGGGACTTTTTCTTTTTTAATTGGAAAGTATCTAATATGAGATTGCTTGTGCAAGCAAGCGGTGAGAAGTATGTCATCATCTATGCCTATGATTATGTGGTGGGTACAGGTGTTGGTGGACTATTCAGTTGCTTCTCATAGTCATCTCTCAACAAAAGGAACGTGGATTCTAGTAGAAGGGGAGATCAAGCAACCACCTAAAGGGACGAAGCAAAGGGTTGAGTTAATGGTTGATAAGATTTTTGAAGTGGGGACTATTGAGCATAAATATCCAATAGCAAAATCAAAATTGTCTATGGAACATTTGAGGGCCTTTATGCATCTTTGGCCTAAAAAAACATAGTATTCATACCTGTATGTTACATATTTCTAAAAATGCTACGAAAATGGACTTATTAGAACCCTAGAGAACCCCAACTGCTAGGGTCAATCTTAGAGAAATATTAAATTGGTTTAATGGATAATTGGAAAATGAATTTATGGAATTTGGTGGTAGGTAAGACTTACTACAGAAATCAAGCTCAATTCGAAAGCAAATACTGAACAACAGTATATATCACAATCAAGGATGATAAGACAAAGATATGAGTATGAATTTATGAAAGACATGAACCAGGTTCTGCATAGAGTACTTAAGGATAACTTCACATTAATCGTGAGAATCTAGCAATGGATTAATAAGACCATACACCAAACAAAATCACAACACATGAAATTCAATTATTAAAACAAAAAGGTGGCTCATATGAACATAATGATTTCAAAGCAGCTAACAAAAACAGAGTGCATACATGCTCCTGCCACTCCAATATCAGAATATTCAAATCTTTCCTTAGCCCTCTCGGCTGGTACCTCCCCCATTTACATTCGAAAAGATTAAATATATAGACCTTACAATAAACCAACTCTGCAGGTATTAGGAGTGAGATTCTAACTAAATCTAAACTAAATCTAAGATATGTCACAAGAAACAAGGGCTTGCTGAAACTACCTCCTCAAATCCAGATTTTGTCCACCTTCTCAATTCCACCTGTATCATCGAAAACTTGAATATTGAATTCAAATGCCCTCAAATCTGCAAACAATGCTCTATTCATTGATTTTCATGTTCGAAATTTTCGAATGCCACTAAAATATACTCATCAAATCCCTAAAAATATGGATATAGATTGAGAATCGCTTGAAATCTATGAGCATTTAACTTTAAGGATGGAACTTGTATGTCCCATTGCCACCTATTCTTCAGATTTGAGATTTAATATCAAACAATGGATACTCTACCACCTTAATTTACTCTACCATTTATCAATTTACTGTTATGGATTTCCATGAATACTTTCTATGCATTGAATTATGTAGAATATCCTCCAGAATATCGAGTGCCATGGGCATGTCCCTCTTTAAAACCTTGGCATAATATGTAGTCTGCTCCCTTGATCCATAGGCATTCGAATGCCTGCCCATATTCTCGATCTCAAAAATGGTGAACCATGAAGATTAATGAAAACATATACAATGGAATGTCAAGCATGTGTGTTAGAATAATCAACCCATAGTTAGCTACCTTAGACATTAATTAATCCATTTTTGTCTTATTTGCCTAGTTTCCATATTCCACCTTATGCAAGTTGTCATCTACACATCCATAGTGGTCAAAATTGCTAATTTTGAGTCATGGAGTGCTTGGGAAACCTCCTGGAATCAAATCTGCTTTATTCTTGGCCTCCCTAGTGCATGTCTACTTTTTCTACTTTATTGCCTTCTTTTTCAGTGTTTTAAGGCAATTGGGAAAGTTTGACTAGGTGAAGTTAACTTGTTTTTTGTCCTCGACATACTCTACTCTTTTCTCCTATGAAAAGCATGTATGATTTGTCATTCCATCCACTATTAGCTTGGCTAATTGATTTTTCCAATTTGTGAGCTCCTAGACAGTTTTGGAAACTGCTTTATGCACCTATGGGGGATTTGCTTAGATTTAGTAAACCTGCTTTTGACTAGATTCGAATAGCATCTTCATGAATTTGAATCCATAATGTAATTATTTATTGTGGTAGCCTATGAATTCACAAGGTTGTCTATTGTACACTTATTCAATACAGATTAGTGTTTTGCTCCATTATCCAGTCTCCTTTGTGAGTAATTTGCATGTGTAATTGGCAATTGTTGTGAGTGTAATTTTTCTAACACCTGGGTTCAATTTCCACATGGTATAATATATTTTGTAGATTGATTTCTCTCCTTCCAATTTGTTTTGTAGGTTCGACATCATTGACTAGGAGCATTTTGTTGACTAACAGGACAATTTCTGAGCTATGGATCAATCTCAGAAGATCAGCTTGAACCCATTTAATTTCTTTGAATGGAAAGCAGAGATGGAGATACTGTTGAGAGTGAGAGGCCTCTATAGAATGACTATGGCAATAGAAGCAGATCCCAATGCAGCTGCAGAGAAAATAAAATGGCACATCACGAGGGATGAGGCCTATGGTCTCTTGTGTCTAAGTGTATCCAGAGACCTCCTTTTCCATCTTGATGGATTGACATCATCGAATGAAGTATGGGAGAAGCTCGTTGATCTTTTTGGAAAGACAGATGAGATGAGGGGACATCAAATTGAAAATGAACTGATCTCCCTGAGTCCCAATAGCTTTGAATCCCTACAACTCTATTTTTCCAAGTTCAAAGCACTTGTTTTGCACCTAAAACAATGTGGGATCAAAAATAAGGATGATCAACTGGTCTTGTCCATACTCTCGAATCTTGGCCTTGACTATTCAATGTTTGTTTCGACCTTCTATGCCACAAAGTTGACAGCTCGAGCCTTGAAGATGCCTAGCCTTGCAAATTTCATGGAATCTCTCACATAAGAACAAGATAAATTGGTGATGATGGGCACCATTAAACCATCCAAAGAACAAGCTCTGGTTGTTGGAGATTTGAGGGTCGATTCAAAAAGAAAGAAGAAAGCTAAAAATCCACTTGAGCAAAAGAGAGACAAGAACAAGTCTCTGGAGGAGCCTCAAGGTTCCGAGAAGAACTACCAGAAGAAGAAGAACAAAGGAGAAATGAGCAAGTGCACATACTGTAGTAAGGGAAATCATTCTAAGAGCTCCTGCATGAAGAAGCAAATAGACATGCTAACCCAATTCCTGGAAAAGAATGGAATCTCGCTTCTAAATAGCTCAAAGAAGAGGGAAGGAGGATCAAGTTCAGAAGACAGAGAGAGAGTTCATGCATTGGTTGCTGGCACATCAAGCTCACCTAGTTTCATCATTGATTCTAGAGCTTCAAGACATACGGGTTCAACTAAGGAGGCATTCACCTCTCTTGACATGTCAAAAGGTCCACCAATAGTACTGGGAGATGACTCTCTCACTGAAAGTTTGGGCAAAGGGAGGATTGATCTTGATCATGGTAAGTTCAGCAATGTGTTGTATGTTCGAAGTCTTCCCTCTAACCTCTTATCAGTGTATCAGATGAACCACATAGGGTCTTGAAAGAAGGTCATATTCAACCTTGATGAATTTGAGATCATAGAGATCTCAAGTGGTAAATTCATTGCCAAAGGAGTTGCAAATCATACTTCGAAGGTATACATGTTCTTACACTTCCTCCACTACTCAAACCCCTCTGCTCTTTTGATTCATGCTAATGAGGCAAGCAAGCTTTAGCATGAAATATTTGGCCACCTAAATTACAAGTATCTTTCTGATCTTAGTGAAAAAGAAATGGTCATAGGGTTACCAAAGATTAAATTTTCCAAAGGAGTCTG
>LPNX011222854.1:317485-334762 GCA_001517045.1 Pseudotsuga menziesii
TGAAAACACCTAGAGCATAAATTTGAGAGAGCTAGTCATGAGAGAACCTCTGCACCTCTTGAGTTGATCCACAGTGATGTTGCTGGCCCATTCCCTCATATGTCAATGAGTTAGGCCAAATCTGCATTGACTTTCATATATGAATTTTCCAGGTATTGCTGGGTTTACTTCCTGAAACACAAGTCTGAAGTTTTTGGCCTCTTCAAAGTCTTTAAGGCTTTGGTTGAAAACCAGTCTGGGAGGAAACTCAAGGTCCTCAGATCTGACAATGATGGTGAGGATGTCAATTCTTATTTTATTCAATATTATGCATATGTAGGTATTCATATGTATCATTCTATCCCTTACACACCACAACAAAATGGTGTTGCTGAGAGGAAGAACAGATCACTGAAAGAGATGGCAACATGCATGATGAAGGCTAAGAATTTTCCACCAATGTACTGGGACAAAGCTATAAAATGGGCATCCTATATCCAGAATAGGGTGCCTCATAAACAGCTTGATGGTATGACTCCTTTCAAATCATGGAGTGGGAACAAGCCAGATGTGACCCATTTCAGGATTTTTGGCTCAAGGGCTTGGGCTAGAATTCCAACAGAAAAGAGAAAGGCTTTGTAGCCCCAAAGCCAAGAGTGTCTATTTGTTGGGTACTTTGAAGATTCAAAATGGTACAAGCTGATCAATTTGAGCACAAACAAAGCGTTCATTGAAAGGTGTGTTCAATTTCAAGAAGAACCCCTAGCAGCAGTGGAAGTTGGAGAATCCTCTTCACCACCAGAACCTCTGTATGTAAGTGAAGAGATAGTTGAACATGCTGATTATGATATGTCTAATAATGATGATTTTATTGCATCTCCTAATATCCCTACAAGGCCAAAATGGGCAGCCAAGACCATTCATGCAGCTGGAGAACTAACTAGAAATCCTAATGACCCTAGGAGGACTAGATCTCAATTTGAGAGTGCTCTATGCATGAAAGATCCTATGTTTGCTGAGAAATGCTATCTGATGGTTGAATCATATCCTTAGACATATGAAGATGCAGCAAAATATCCAATATGGCAAGCATCCATGAAGGAAGATTTCAACTCACTCCAGAAGAGCAACACTTGGGAGCTGGTTGATCTTCCCCCGGGGAGGAAGTTAGTTCAGTGTAAGTGGGTGTAAAAGACCAAATTTGCTACTGATTGTTCACCTATAAAGTACAAGGCCAGATTTGTATCCAAGGGCTACTCACAGGTTCATGGAATAGACTACAATGAGACCTTTGCACTAGTGGCAAAGATGGACTCCATCAGGCTAGCCTTAGCCATTGCAGCTTCAAAGCAATGGGAAGTACATAACATGGATGTGAAGTGTGATTTACTAAATGGAGATCTCACTAAAGATATATACATGCAGCAGCCTCAATGATTTTCTACTAACCCATCTCTTGTGTGCAGGTTAAAGAAGTCATTGTATGGGCTTAAGCAAGCCCCTAGGGCTTGGTATGCCAAGATTGATAACTTTCTTCTATCACTGAATTTTGTTCGATGCAAATCAGATCCAAATGTCTATTTGAAGCTGATTAATGGTTCATTAATGATCATTGTTTTATATGTTTATGACCTTCTCATTACAGGAAGCTCAAAGTTTGAAATTGCTTCCTTAAAGGATGCAATGAACCATGCCTTCTCCATGACAGATTTGGGGCTATTGAGCCAATTCTTTTGCTTGAGATTGCTCAAACCAAAGGTGGAATCAAGGTGCACCAGTCCAAGTATTCCTTGGATTTTCTAAACAAATTCAAAATTAAGGATTGCAAGCCAAGCAAGACTCCTTTCCTTTCAGGAGTGAAGCTTGAAGAAGCTGACTCTTCACCTATGGTAAACAATACACTGTATAGGCAATTGATTGGATGTTTATTGTATCTTACACATACTTGACCTAATATTTATTATGTAGTAAGTGTGGCTTCTAGATACATGGATCAGCCTCATGAGATCCATTGGAAAGCAGCCAAAAGGATCCTTAACTTTGTTCAGGGAACAAGGACACATGGGATCTTCTATAAAGCTAAATCTGATCTTGATTTGATTAGGTTTACTGATAGTGATTGGGTAGGTGATAGCACAGATTGAAAGTCAGCATCAAGATATGTGTCCATGCTTGTAGAAGGGCCAATTAGCTGGTCAAGCAACAAACAGAGTGCCATTGCACTCTCATCTACAGAAGCAGAGTACATAGGAGTTGTAAATGCAGCAACTCAATGTTTATGGTTGCGGGGGTTACTTGGAGAGTGTGGTTTCGAATCAGAATACTCAACTGCTATCTACTGTGATAATCAGAGTAGCATTCAAATCTGCAATGATCCAATTTTGAAGTAGAGAACCAAACTCATTGAGATCCATATGCACTACATCAGACAACTTGTGCATGATGGCACCATTCACCTACTCTTTTGTTCATCTTCAGAACAAGTAGCTGATATCTTCACCAAATTTTTTTGTGAGAAGACATTCAACAATCTGAAATCACTGCTGGGGATTGCTGATCATGCTGTGAAGCATGAGTGATGACAATATTTCCAAATTTTGTTTTACAGTCCATAATTAAGGGAGGATTTTCCCACTGGGTTTTTGCCTCTTTCCTTGGTTAAATGGACATGTAGTATGTAAAGGGTGACTAAGACTTGTTGCTAGGCCCTATAATTTTCTGATATATTACTCATAAGTCAGGATTAAGGGGGAGTTTTAGAATAATCAACCCATAGTTAGCTACCTTAGACATTAATTAATCCATTTTTGTCTTATTTGCCTAGTTTCCATATTCCACCTTATGCAAGTTGTCATCTACACATCCATAGTGGTCAAACTTGCTATGCTTGAGTCATGGAGCACTTGGGAAACCTCCTCGAATCAAATCTACTTTATTCTTGGCCTCCCTAGTGCATGTCTGCTTTTTCTACTTTATTGCCTGCTTTTTAAGTGTTTTAAGGCATTTGGGAAAGTTTGACTAGGTGAAGTTAACTTGTTTTTTTTCCTCCACATCCTCCACTCTTTTCTCCTATGAAAAGCATGTATGAGTTGTCCTTCCATCCACTATTATCTTGGCTAATTGATTTTTCCAATTCGTGAGCTCCTAGACAGTTTTGGAAACTGCTTTATGCACCTATGGGGGATTTGCTTAGATTTAGTAAGCCTGCTTTTGAATAGATTCGAATAATATCTTCATGCATTCGAATCCCTCATGTAATTATTTATTGTGGAAGACTATGACTTCACAGGGTTGGCTATTGTACACTTATTCAATACATATTAGTGTCATGCTCCATTATTCAGTCTCCTTTGTGAGTAATTTGCATGTGTAATTGGTAATTGTTGTGAGTGTAATTGTTCTAACACCTGGGTTCAATTTACACAATGTGCACAAATATTCTGATCCAATATTTAAGTATTGATACAAACTATGGACAACAATAGCACTCTGGAGGAACAATAACAGAATGCTTTTATCAACTGTGATGAAAGTGTACAACAATACAAGTGGCGTTATCTACACTACCTTTTCGAAATGATTCATCTTTAAGTATTTTTGCAGCATGTTTCAGATCCTCAATAAATCAAATCATAGCAACAAAATTCTTGACTAGAAACAACATCCCATAATCCGTCACTTGCCATAATGAAAAAATTCAACCCATCGTTTATCGTCTCTTCTCGAATTTCTGGTGCAACTACAACATACAGCTTCAAAACCTTGTCCTAAAATTCCCACCAGACATCAAGTACACCTACAATGCCCCATGTATGAACCCACATGACAAATCCTCAAGTATCCTCTCCTCCAAAATCCTGACATACCGTTTTTTGGTACCTTTGACGAAGAATACAAGGAAATAAGTGTATCATTTGTGGTCTCCCAAGGCTAACTGACAAATAATAATTAGAGTTTTTCTTTAATATTTATCTCTTCCACAACTCTGAATTGAGGTATATTCTTAGTGGTAATTTGTCATTTTCATGAATTCCTGGACAGAGCATAAGCATTTGAATTTAACCTATGGGATCAATTGACGACAACCTTAGATGAAACCATTCTTATTATTCTTGCACATTGATCTAGGAACAAAGAATCAATCTCATCAAAGAATAATAAAAAAATAACTCATGAAATGGTGTTAATCGGGGCCAAAATTGGTTTCCTCTCTATATATTTAATAAACAATGAATGGTTACAATAACAATGTCAAGCAATAGCTTAAATCAATGATAAATTTGAATACCTAAGGAGGCAATTAAAAATCATGAGTGAGTCTAGCTTAACTGACTCTAAACCATTGGTTCACACTCAGTTAACTAGTTGACCAATACCCTAATTGACTCACCAAACCCTATCTGAAGTCGAAGTGTAATAAATGACTGAATCTCAACTGAAGGAAATCAAACACATGTCATAGCAAGCCAACCATTAAGTGCTAGTGCTCCATGACTTCAATGAACCTTGATGAGGTTAACTGAAGCTGAATTGATCATCAGAAGTTGGTGGAGGCACCCTTGTTGACTCCAGATCATTAAATAATAATAAATAATCATTAAATAATACATTTAGTGAGAGGAGGCACCTTAACTTACTGGTTGAACTGATTGTAACCACCAGTTAGCAATTAGGTTCATTAATATCACTTAGATCATCCCCAGAGTGCTCTAGTTAGCCTCCTTAACTGTAGGTAGGCATGGGTGTGACCTGATGATGGAAATGAATGCTCCACTAATGTCAATTAATGTAAATTATACTTAGGATAGTGGTTTAACTAAGCCAATTTCAACAAAAAGAGTGTGTATGGTGGTAAATGTCTCCAACACCCCCCCTTAAGCTATACTAAGGAAGAGTTAGAAAACATAGATGCATAAAAATGCTAGGGCCCCAACAACTAAGGCCATAGGTCACCCTATACAATGCTGAAACTGAAAACAATGCTCAAAACAAACTAAGTGAGGAAAAGAGGGAAAACCCAGTGGAAAGAACCCCCCCTCAAGCTGAACACTAAAAGTAGTCTCAATAACCCTGATGAACTCACCCCCAATAGTGATCGGAGGTAAGTGAACTTCTTCTCTTAAAATATCTTGGTGAATATGTCTGCAATCTGCTCATTAGTCAGGCAGTATTGTGGAATGATGGTCATGTCATGCACTATCTCCCTGATGTAGTGCATGTGAATCTCTACATGTTTGGTCCTCTACCTGGTAACTGGATCCATGGATATCCTAAGAGCACTTTGTTTGTCACAAAAGAGGATAGTGGACAAAGTACTACCAATATCAATCTTTGAAAGAATGCCTTGCAACCAAACTGCTTGGATGCAAGCATTCACCGCTCCTCGATACTTGGCCTCTGCTGGAGACAGTGCTATCGCAGCCTAATTTTTTCTTGACCAAAAAATAGGGTCACCAAAAAACATGAATACATATTTAGAAGTTGACTTTCGATCAATAGAATCACCCGCCCAATCGGAATATGTGTATCCAACCAGCTCTAGCTCGGAGTCTGCAGCATAGTGAATGTCGTAGGTCCTGGTTCCTCGAATGTACTGGAGGATCCTCTTGGCTTCCTTCCAATGAATATCATGAGGCTTATATATGTATCTTCATATATCATTCATGGAATAACAAATATCATGCCTAGAATGTGTCAAGTACATCAAGCTACCAATCAGCTATCGATAGATAGTGCGGTCCATGGGAGGTGTGTGTTTTCCTTCTTCAAGGCTGATCCATGAAAGGAAAGGGAATGGTGTAGGCCTACATTCAGCCATGTTAAACTTGAATAACAGGTTTGAAGTGTATTTGGACTGAATTACCATAATCCCATCATAATTTTGCTCTATTTTGAGCCCCAAAAATTGTTTTAGAAGCCCCAAATCACTCATTTCAAAGGCATTGTAGAGAGCAGTTTTGATGGCTGAAATGGAGGAAAATGTGCTACTTGTGATCAGTAATTCATAAAAATATAAAAAAATGATAATTATATTACCATAATACTACTTTAAATACAAATTTGGATCTGATCTACATCTCTGAAATTTTTGCGAGAGAAGGAAGGCATCCATCTTGGAATACCACTCTCTTGGGGCCTGTTTTAACCTGTATAGTGACTTCTTTAGCTTGCAAACCAAATATGGATCAGTGATGTAGCCCTTATGATGCTTCATTTATATATATTCATGAATATTTCCATGCATAAAGGCTGACTTAACAACCATGTGATGCACCTCCTAGTGCTTGGATGGTAAAATAGCCAAAACAAGGCAGATGGAGTCCATTTTTGCAACCGGTGCAAAGGTCTCATGGTAGTCCACTCCTTGGACCTGAGAGAAAAATTTTGATACCAAAATTTCCTTATATTTTCAGGTGCTTCCATCAGCATCAAACTTTGTCCGAAACACCCACTTGCATTGAACCAATTTCCTTATCGAAGGAAGTGAAACTAGCTCCCAAGTAGTGTTTTTCTGAAGAGAATTCATTACTTCATCAATGGCAAATTTCCATCTTGGATAATTCCAAGCATGGTAGTAGGATTTTTTATTTGAAATAATCATTAAATAGAAATTTTGATATAGAAAATTATCAGAACAAGAGAGCGCAATACCTGTTCTTTGGAAATCAGACCGGGTTCTCCTTGGATCATCTGGATTTCCAATGTTGTCTCCTGCAGAGGAGACTGTCTGTTGGGCCCATGTAGGAAGATGATTTTGCACTTCAGGTTCTGATTCAGCATCTGATGATTTCTACACACTGATATCAGAAATCAGAGGATCCAAATCAGGGTCATCACCCCCAATTTCATCATCCAAATACTCAGTAGAATAGGAAGGAAATTCAGCAGTTTTCTCCTTCATTAATTCCACCTCCTAAAGAGGCTCACCGAACTTGACACTTCTCTCAATGATGACATATTTGGTATTGATGTCCAGTAGCTTGAATCCTTTAGATTCATTAGAATACCCAATAAATAGACATTTTATTCTTTGCAGTTGCAAAGCCCTTCTTTTATCAAGCGGAATCCGGGCCCATGCAGTGGACCCAAACACACGTAAGTTCGACACATCCGGCTTATGTCCAAAGTATGCTTCGAAAGGAGTCTTTCCTTTCATAGATGAGTGTGGAACCTTGTTTTGAATGTATTCTGTAGCATGCATGGATTTAGCCCACAAATTTGTAGAAAGCTTCTTTGACTCCAACATACAGCTGGTCATCTCCTTGAGAGACCGGTTCTTCCTTTCCTCTACACCGTTCTGCTGGGGAGTGTAGGGAATTGAATGCTGGAACTGAATACCACTTTGGGAGAATATGTAAAGAAACATATTATTGACATACTCCCCTCCATTATCATATCTTAATATCTTGATCTTAATCCCAAAGGCATTTTCGATCAAGGCCTTCAATTCAGAAATTTTTTCACATACTTCTGATTTCTTTTTGAGAAAGAAAACCCATGTATACCTTGAAAAATAATCAATAAAATTAAGGAGGTACCTTGATCCATTCATGGATGTGAAAGGAATTGGACCACTAATATCAGAATGTATCATCCCCAATATGCTTGTAGCTTGGTTTGCCTTCACCCGATCAAACTTGTGTTCACGGTGTTTTCTAATCACACAGCCCTTGCAAATTCCTGTGGTTTCCTTGATGACCGGGAGGCCTTCAACCATGGATTATTTCTGTAACTGCTGAAAATATTTGAAATTAAGATGTCCAAATCTCTCATTCCACATCCTACTAACCTCATTTCAATGATTTAGCAGAGCGGTGGGCTTTGCATCCGCAACAAAGTGAGAGAACTCATAGGCTTTTGCATGATGGTTTGCAAGGCCTTTAGAAATGAGTTTCCCAGATGAAATTTATGTTATCTCAACATCATCTAGGATGAAAGAGACTCTCTTAGGCATTCCTGTTTGTGTCATCTGATAGACACTAAGGATATTTGCTATTAGAGACGGTACATACAAAACATTAGAGAAAAAACCATTTTGTAGATCTATAGTACCTTGTCCTTCGGAAATGATGGTGGAGTCATCTCCCATGTGGATGGGTATGGATTTTCTGGTATCCAAGGATGAAAAGGATTTTTTTTCATCCATCATGTGGTTCGAAGATCCACTATCAATCAGTAGTGCTTTAGACTTCGAAGTGCTTGCCGTGAGGGCATGACCTTTCTCATGCTGTGGTTCTCAATCTTAGTGATCTCTCCTTCGAAAGCTCTCCAGAAGATTGATGTGATTCCTCTCATGGAGAGAGGTTGCTTCATCAATATTTTTTTTCATGTAGGCATGTTCAGGGTGAAAACCCTTCCCGCAGTAAGAACACTTGACTTTTTCTTTCCCATTCTACCCTTTTCCTTTGTTCTTCCTTGAACTGGAAGATTCATCATGCTGCTGGTTTTCAACTCTAGGCTTGGGAGCATCAAATTTATTTTTCTGATTTTTCTGCTGCTTTCCTTTACCCTTCATATGTTTGGGTCCTGAGACATGAAAAACTTGATCATCAGAATATCAGATGATCCCCATCTAGACAAGCTTGTCATGTTCATTAGTTAGGGACTCAATGAAGGCATTGAGTGTAGGCATATTCCATCCGAAGGTTGTGAGCTTCCCTGCACGGAATGTAGAAACAAAAATTGAATAATCAGCCTTGATTTTGGAGAGAATGGAAAGGATGAGTTGATCATCCTCCTTCTCCACATTGCATTGCTTCAAGAGTAAAATAGTATGCTTGAACTTTGTAAAGAAATCATTCAGAGTCTCGAAATTGGAAGGTTGGAGAGACATGAGTTCATTTTTGAGTTGGTAAACACTCAAGTCATCATGCTTTCTATATAGATATTCCTATTTGTCCCATATTTATTTCAGTGTCTTCAAATCATTAAGATGGAAGAGAAGGTCTCAGGAAATAGAGAGGCACATGAAACCAAAGGCTTCATCCTTCTTGTTCAAGAATCTTGATTTTTCTACGACGGATCCAGGCTCAACTTCAGTGTCCATGGTGACTCTAAAAAGTCCTTTGGAGCACAACTGAATATCCATATAACTTTTCCATGAGTGGAAATTGTATGGAGTCAAGAGATCTGCTGAGGAGGCCATCTAGATGTGCTGTAGCGAATGCTTCACTTGTAGAAACCTTAAAATCAAAACAGAAAGGGAAAAATAAGGTCGAATAGCCTGCACATTCTAGGATTTCATCACACCTAGCATAGTCAAACAAGCAAGCTTGATCAACAAGTTATGTACTTGGGATATTGAGTGGTAAGCCTTGGCTTCTAGTGCAGTGCTGGAATTTTGAGCTATTGCTCACTTTTCATGGAGAAATCTGTCAAAAAGCTTGTTTTTGAGAGATAGATCTTCATCCTGCCATATGCTCTCATACCATATTATTCTTTCACATTGATCTAGGAACAAAGAATAATCAACAAATAACTCATGAAATGGTGTTAATCGGGGCCGAAATTGGTTTCCTCTCTGTATATTTAATAAAGAGTGAATGGTTACAATACCAATGTCAAGCAATAGCTTGAATCAATGAGAAATTTGAATACCTAAGGAGGAAATTTGAAATCATGCATGAGTCTGGCTTAATTGACTCTAAACCATTGGTTCACACTCAGTTAACCACTTGACCAAAACCCTAATTGACTCACCAAACCCTAACTGAAGTTGGAGTGCAATAAATGATTGAATCTCAATTGAAGAAGAACAAACACATGTCATAGCAAGACAACCATCAAGTTCTAGTGCTCCATGACTTCAATGAACCCTGATGAGGTTAACTGATGATACATTGATCATAAAAAGTTGGTGGAGGCACCCCTGTTGATTCCAGATCATTAAATAATAATAAATAATCATTAAATAATATATTTAATGAGAGGAGGTGCCTTAATTAACTGGTTGAACTGATTGTAACCACCAGTTAGCAATTAGATACACTAATATCACTCAGATCACCCCTGGAGTGCTCCAGTTAGCCTCCTTGAGTGTAGGTAGGTGTGGGTGTGACTGGATGATGGAAATTAATGTCAATTATACTTAGGATAGTGGTTTAACTAGAAAAATTTGACCAAAAAGAGTGTGTGTGGTGGTAAATGTCTCCAACAATTCTGTGTGCTATAATAAATAGTATAACTTTTGAAGGAAGGCTATTCTAGTGACAACATCTGGCTCCGTCTGGGATGGATACTTTCTTGCAAGGCTCCAAGAACCAATTAGCTCCAATGACCTTTTTTTTGGGCTGGAGTCTACCATTCTACGGTAAATCAACATACCGAAAACCAAACTGTTTTTCTGCATTGCTTAACTGAAAAAAATACACTGAATACAATTGAAAATAAATGCTCGAAAAGTGAGTTTATTTATTTACAGTGTTCATACTTAAGCAAGCAAAAACTTCTTTCCAAACATAGGAAAAATTCAAATATAACCAATCTAGAAGTTTATGAGGTAGCTGAAATTTGCTTCCATCTCTGAGCATACAAAAGACTGAAAACACTTGAAAGAAAAAAAAACATATGATCCAAGAAACCATACCCATATATTTGAAATTCTATGCTTAAAATATGAAAGACACAAGACTTATCACTCTGCTTTGCTTCCATGGAACTTGCTAGAGGGTCATAGAAATTGTTAGAAGAAGCAAATAAAAAATAGGTAACTACCACATCTTCTTGTTTATGTGAAACCACTACTTGATAGATGACATCAAATTTATTTTCATGGATTGTTGGACATGAAAGAGAAGAAAATTGAAAATTACCTCCTTGGTCTCTGAAATATCCAACAAAGACAACTACATTTGGTTTAATATTTCCTTCAAATTATTTATCTAAAATAGAGGATATGGGATTTCTGCTTTCCAAAGATTTCTGCTAAAAAAGGCACACTATACACTGATTTGGTGACCCAACATCATCACTCTCACTGTCCTCGTAAATGTCATACATAGGTCTTTTGCTGAAGCTTTCTGTAAATACTGATTCAAAAGGCCGTTCTTCCAATTCATCTGAGTATTCATCATATATAAGCTTACTGCTTAAACTTTCAATAGGTGTTGAAAGATATATATTTTCCTCTCCATTATTTCTCTTTTCAAACCGCTCAAGAATGGAAATCAATGGCTTTTCAAACTGTTTTTTGACCTTTGATGCATGAGAACGTATAGTGGACAAATCCAACTTCTCATCATTTCCCTTAATACTGTGTCAGATTCATGTTCATGATAGAAAGGTTTATTTGAAAAATCATTAGCATGATCTTCCTCATTATTATCATTTTTTTCATCTAAATTTGAAGTGATAGGTATATAAGGGGAAAGAAAATCCTCTTGCTGTAAAACAGAGTTATGAAAAAATATAGCAGGCAATAAAATATCTTCTTCTTTCCCAGCCTTATCATCCTACTGATCTGAATTTGAAGTAGTAGCATTCTCAATTACATAATCATGGATTTTACTATCAACTATGACTTTCAAATCTTCCTCAGAAGTAGCCATAGAAAATATTTCATCCTCATTATGCAATTCATATTCCTCACAACAATTTTCAAATAAAAACTCAGTTGAAAAGTACCTTTTATAGTGCTTATGGAATACTGTGTGGAAATCCTTCAAGGATGAAATCCTGGAAGGAGGTAATGAGAAATACCATTCATGCGCACCACCATCCAATGAATACATGAACATCTTCAGATGAACATCCTCATGCTGTATATCTAGTAGATTCATGGATTCATGGAACTTGATGAGATGATCAGCAAGATTATCTCCTCTCCTTTCTCTGAAGCTAGGCAGAAATTCTCCCCATTTTTTCATAATCGGTACTGAATGTGGGAAACCAGGAACTATAGAAAAGTCAAGAGGTGGAAACCTTCGAGCCACAATGGCCTTCATTAGATCCTATGATGGCATTCTCAATCCTTAACAAATGGAGTCACCTCTGGATTCTTTGGAGTCGCCTGGTGAAGAAATTTTCAACCACTATGTCACCAGCCTTTGTTCACCGTCAAAGTCTAGATAAATTTGTTGTCATATAGCCCAGGGAAGTATTTATTCATTCCTTCGATCCTCGGCAACAGAACCAAAAGATGTTATCGCTAAAGTTGAACCTCGATTGCTAGGGTCAACCTTAGAGAAATATTAAATTAGTTTAATGGATAACTAGAAAATGAATTTATGGAATTTGGTGGTAGGTAAGACTTACTATAGAAATCAAGCTAGATTCGAAAGCAAATACTGAACAACAATATATATCACAATCAAGACTGATAATACAAAGCTACGAGTATCAATTTATGAAATACATGAACCAGGTTCTGCATATAGTACTTAAGGATAACTTCACATTAATCGTGAGAATGTAGAAATGGATTAATAAGTCCATACACCAGACAAAATCACAACACATGAAATTCAATTATTAAAATAGAAAGGTGGCTCATATGAACATAATCATTTCAAATAAGCTAACAAAAACAGAGTGCATACATGCTCCTGCCACTCCAATATCAGAATATTCAAATCTTGCCTCGGCCGTCTTGGATGGTACCTCCCCCATTTACATTTGAAAAGATTAAATATATAGAGCTTACAATAAACCAACTGTACAGGTATTAGGAATAAAATTCTAACTAAATCTAAATGAAATCTAAGATATGACACAAGAAACAAGGGCTTGCTAAAACTACCTCCTCAAATCCATATTTTGTCCACCTTCTCAGTTCCACTTGTATCATCAAAAACTTGAATATTAAGTTCAAATGCCTTCAAATTTGGAAACAATGCTCTATTCATTGATTTTCATCCTTGAGAGTTTCGAATGACACTCGAAAATACTCATCGAATCCCTAAAAATATGGATATATATTGAGAATCGCTTGAAATCTGCGAGCATTTAACTTTAAGGATGGAACTTGTATGTCCCATTGCCACCTATTCTTCAGATCTAAGATTTAATATCAAACAATAGATACTCTGCCACCTTAATTTACTCTACCATTTATCAATTTACTGTTATGGGTTTCCCTAGCTACTTTCCACGCATGGAATTCTATAGAATATCCTCCACAATATCGAGCGCCACTGGTACGTCCTTCTTTAAAACCTTGGCATAATATATAGTTTGCCACCTAGACGCATAGGAATTCAAATGCCTGCCCATATTATCGATCTCAAGAAATGTTGAACCATGAAAATTAATCAAAACATATACAAAGGAATGTCAAGAATGTGCACAAATGTTTCAATCCAATATTTAAGTATTGATACAAACTATGGACATCAATAGAAATTTGGAGGAACAATAAAAAAAGGATTCTATCAACTACGATGAAAGCATACAATGATACAAGTGATGTCACTACTACATTTCGACCAAAAATCTGACGGCCGTCATGTCGGATTTTCGACATTTTCCTGTCGCATGTACGACACTTTGATTTTTTTTTAAGCGTCGGAAACTTGTCGTCGGCTATCTGACACCTGAGTAACCATCGGTTAAGCGACACTTCAGTAACCGTTGGTTAAATTTAAAGCATCGGTTAAGCGACATAATATCTTCAACGGTAGTGAAATTTTTTTGAGAAAATAACCTTCATGCCGTCGGTTAAGCAACAGAAGGTCCGTCGGATAAGCAACGGTTAGTCAATTTTTTTTTTAAAAATATTGCAAAAAAGATTGAGGAGCTGTCGCTTAAGCGATGGTTATAGAGAGTAATTGTCGGATAAGCAACATCAAGAACTGTCGCTTAAGCGACTGTAGGGAATTTTTTTTTTTTTTTTAATATTTCAAAATTGGGTACTTTGCATGTTGAACTATTGATGTGTAAGTTGGCTTGGTCATTGCCTGCATTCGAGCCTCGAAGTTGGCTATATCAATCCCTTGAATGTGGATCTCAATTGGTACATGACGCACACCAGGTGGAAAATTGAAAATCCCATGTGCAGTAGCACCAATCCACTCTCCAAGATCTTTAGCATTTGCAAGTGAAGTGGAAAGCGCAATAATACAGATACGATTTTCAATTTGGCTTGAAATATACCTCATTCTAGATACAATTACCTCCAGGATTGGACCACCCTCTCCTCCAATTAAATGAAGTTCATCCACAATGAAAAGGATGACTTGCTGAACCAGTTTGCGCTATTTCCATCTCCGAGACAAAGCATCCCATTTCTCTGGTGTGCTTATTATTATCTGGCCCTTTTCAAGGAGCTTCAAATCAATTGCAGATTCACCTGTCAGCTCAACTACTTTCAGTTCTAATCCTTTGCCAAATTTCTGCTCCCAATCCCGATATCGCTCTTTGGAAAGAGCTTCTATAGGAGCAATATAGACACATCAAAATACACTATCTGTGCCTTTTTGATGCAATCGTAGTAAAGCAAACTCAGCACAGATAGTCTTACCGCTACCAGTAGGTGCTGCAACTAAAACATTATCATCTGAGTTATAAAGCACAGTAAATACCTGAGTTTGAATAGGATTGAAGTGTCTAAACTGTTGAAAGTGCTTCATATGAGGGATTTCTTAACGCAGACACAGGAAGTGGCTGCAAGTCTAGCAAATCAGTTGGAGGTGGGTATTTCTCTGGAAAAATAAGATGTCTAAATGAAACTGGCAATATTGTTTGTGACCCTAACCACTTATCAGATACAACATGAATAAAGTACTGGGGAGGAAGAGGTTCATGGATGGGGACAGTGAAGCTCAGATGATGGTCATCTTCAACAAACTGCATTTTTAACATAAAATATTCATGATGGAGTATATATTCACCATCATTGGCTTTTACTATTATCCAAAAAGGTTCCACATATCCATGAATCTTTTCATCCCACTGAAAATCTAGAGTGATAGTTAGTTCTACTTTCAATACAGTTCGTGTTATTGGTTGGACATGAGCATAAAGATCCAACTTTGGAAACTGATGGACAAATTTATGAATGCTTTTACCCATCTTTGGAAAATGAATGAGCTCCCCAATCTCTTGAGCAGAGAGATCATAGTATCGATCCCAAGCTAAATCTTTCTTTTCAATTTTGGTCAAAATATCATTTGGGATGCCTTTGAATTGACGAAGAGGAGTTTGAACACTCCACATGCACCTATTAACCATTCTGCAAAGATTAACAGCTCTTTCGGCTAACTGAGCCCATCCTCTTTTTAGGACAATCTCAAAAAGTGCCCTCATCAAGCGACCTGCACTCTGAAAGCATAACCAAAAAATTAATACAAGAGATAAGGTAGCAGTTCTATGACAACAAACATTATTGCAAAATACTACATATACTTCAACAGTAATCAAAACCCATGTAATTTTCTCAAGCATTAAATAGAAATGTACTGTAGACTAATATATTATTAATTAAGCATTTCTAGCAGCAAAAAACAAAGTAAAAAACAACAAACAGTTACAAAAAACAGACAGTAATTTTGGTCAAGCAGACCCTGGAAAAACTCCCTAGGGGAAAAAACAATCAAGAGAAAATTTATTATCGAGCAGCAGTTAAATATTAGAACTTGCAATAGCAGTAATATCCAGCATTAAATGTTATAGTGCATTACAAAAGCTTTCTCAAAATCTAAGCCAAAAATTCTCCTCGAAAACTATGTTATTTGCTACCTAGGAAAACGTTCCCAACTGATTGTGCAGGTTGTGTGGCCCAGGCTAGTCAATCAGCAAGGTCACTGTTACCCCTCCAAATGCATCTACATTTTGAGTATGTTACCACCCCATTTTGACAGGTTTCTCCATAAAGCAGCATGGGAGGTTATGAGTTTTTCTTGGTTACATAGGGTGCTGCTTAGGCCTCCACAGCCTGCAAAACACCCCACAAGTCATCCCAGTACTGTTAACTCTTCTATGTGATCCAAATTTTAATGTCTATCTCTTTGTAATGAATATGCTCTGTTGTCTAGTAGAAGATTGAAATATCAACATATATGAAAGAGAATTAGAGCAACATCCCGGCTGATAATTGAATGAAGGAATTTCATGTTGTTGAGCGTGTATTCTCCTAGAGAAATTTTGTTTAGTTTTCACCATTGTTCTGTAGGTCATCTTTGGCATGTGCAATGTAAAATAGAACAGAGCTAATTCCAACATAGTTGAAACAAAGTATGGTTTCCACTCTATCAGGAGTGCAATAACACAGGTGGCATCACAAAAACTGTTATTGAAGTTTACCAGTGGACTAGATTGACGTTTACGTGGGCCTGCCATGGCATCACAAAAACAATTGATGTGGACCAGTGCACTAGATTGGCCTTTACCTGGGCCTGCGGCTAGATTACATGGTATGCAGGTGGTGAGGAGATTCTGTACAACTCTGTACCAAACATCACTGTAAGAGACACGAAGCAACATGCACAAGAGTGGTGCATTTTGAATAAATTTTATTGTATAGTGAATCTATCAATATATTAAATTACAAATATTAAGATATTTATACAGTTAATTATTTGTATTTTATCACATCAATTATCGATCGAAGTTCTTTTTACTATAGCATCTATTTCCGATTTCATTAGTATTATCAACACAGCAAATGTACTCCTTAGTGAAATTTCTCTTTGAAATATAACTTAAAAGTTTAAAATATAGCTTCCACAATTCTATGATTTCAAAATAGTTTATGAGCACTATATACAACATACAACCAATACATTGCTCATTGCATGGTCCATGAAAATCTAAACTTGTAAATGTAAAGCTGATAGAGTTTATTCTAATCACACTTCTTTTTATGTGAAATCATGGTATTATTTAGTTTCATCTAAATGACGGTCCATTCACCATACCTAATGGTTAATTAATCATCCTTATCCAGCTACAAATTTTTACGACATATGCCTGGCCATTAGTATTTCACTCTATAATATCTATCAAGTCCAGAAGTATAAGCATTCATTTTCTATGTCATCATAATCTGTAGCATTAATCTCAGGCTTCAATACAATCATCATCGCAAAGACTAATGATCCATATTGCTCTTTTCCAACGGTCTAAAAGCTTTGTAATCCCCAGTTTCTATTTGAATATCAGCAAATACATATATGTCGAGCAATATATTCTATTTAAGGACACAAAGTTGGTGCTAACCATTATCCACACCGAGCAATTTATTTTTCTCAATGGGGCAAAGGCGATCCTTACATTATCCATTCTGTTCATTCATGACCACTATTTTATTTATTCTATAGCCTCTACAAATGAACACTGTTTTATTTATTCTGTCAGCCTTTGCTT